>PVHP010015727.1:0-18686 GCA_004024765.1 Zapus hudsonius | reverse complement strand
TATGGACAATAAAAAAACCTGAAGACTAGGGAAGCAGGACTAGAGGGGCAAGAGCTTAACAGAGTGTGGGAATGAAAAGTGGCAGCCATCAAAAAATATTAAAACTCAGTTTAATCAGCAGTGAAATATGTAAGTGAGCTTAATTAGACATACATATTATTATTTGGCTTTAAAGTACAAAATTAAAAATGAAAGCAATCTTTCAGGGTACATAATCAGTGAGGAATAATATGTTAGGAAATGGATCTGATGTTGTAATTGGCATGTGCAATTTAAAATTAATTAATGTGAGTTAGCATACACGCAGGCAAATAAGAAATCAACAAATTTTGAGGATTGAACTCATAATTATAGTGACACTGGTGTGTTGCTAACAAGAAGTGCGAGATTGGTCTATGACACGTTGTCACCCACATCCAGGAAGTGCTGTTTCTGAGAAAAATCAAGGAGGGATTCTGTCTGCAGAATGGACAATGGTGAGTATATTGAGTTGTGCCTCTGCCTAAATACCTTCTAATTAAAATTCACAGTGATGTTTTGCCTGTGTCAAATTTTCCCTCCTATCACATCTTAAATGAAAAAGGGACTTAATTTTAATTAACACATCATTACAGGTAGTCTAATATTAATGTTCCCTAAGCCCTTCATAAGATTCATTAACAGTCACTTTGTGATGAAAGGACCCAGGAGGCAGAAAGAAAGTTGGAAGGCTATTTTCAGTGATTTCACTATTGATTTTACAATATATTGGAGACTGAAGCACATTGCCTTAGCTTTCCATCCTTAGATAGGCAGGAAGTCACATTAATAAGAAAAAGGAGAGGCATGCATAGACAGGGAGGAAACAAACATTCTTGTCTACGTACAAATGTACGTGAATTTTTGTTTATTGGCATAGTGATACATGTAGATATCATCTATATGTCTATGGATAGGTATAGATGCACATAGAAAGATAGATATCTCTATGTACAGAGAGAGCATTATCTAGGGTTCATACTGATAAACTTGAATGAAGTTATTAAACAGTTATTAAACAGGCTAAGGTACTGAGTGTCTCAAACCCATGATAATTGGAATGGAATATGTACTTGTTATTTTGAGTTGACCACAATCTGTAGGCAACATAAAAGATGGTGAGCCCTATAAAGATGATGACTACTATTATGTATTTATTATACATTTCCCTGCCCAGAGAAGTCCATGAAAGCTAAATGAATACCTAGGCCATTCACCTGCTTCCTTCTTATTCTTGAAGGGTATTTGTATGATTGTGTGTGTTAATGAGTGTATATGATTTTGTGTGTGTTCATGTGTATACTTGTGTACAGACCTATGTTTGCTGAGACCACAGGATAACTAGATATCCTTCCTCAGGTGCTGTCTTTATCCCTTGAAACAAAGTCTTTCACCGGCCTGGAACTTACCTAGTAGCCCAGACTGGAAGTCCAGCAAGGCCCAGGGATCCTCCTGTCTCTTCCTCCTCCTCCATTCTGGGATGATAGGCACACACTGCCATATGTATATTTTTTATGTAGGTGGTAGAAACCAAACTCACGTCTTCTCACTCATATTACAAGCATTCATCTGACTGGTAAAATCCACATAAAGTAAGAAGCAAACTCTGTATCCTTGATTTGAAAAAAATCTATATGGCTAATATGGCAATTCTCCCATATATATATATATATATATGGATGTATATGTTTATGTATGTATGCATGGATATATATAGAGAGATGACATATAGATATAGAAATAATTATATAGATATATAGATTTGCTATGATGTCACAGCAAGATTTCATTTGACACACAGTTGAACCAAAACTGGTTCAAAATTATAAAATCCTCATATGCACAATGTCCACTAATGAGCATGGAGTGGGCATCATCTGGCAAGTGTGTTGTGTGTATGCATGTGTGTATATGTGTATATATGTGTGCATATATGTGTGTATGTATGTATGCATGTATGTTTGTGTGTATATATGTGTGTATGTATTTATGCATGTATGCATGTGTCTGTATGTTTATATGTGTATATGTATTTGAGAATGTATGTGTGTATATATGTATGAATGTATGTATGTGTGTATGCATGTGTATGTATGCATGAATATATGTGTGGGTGTATGTTTATATGTGTGTATGTATGTATGTGTGGGTTTAGGTTTATATGTATGTATGTGTGGCTGTATATTTATATGTGTATATGCATGTGTGTATATGTGTATATATGTGTGCATATATATGTATATATATGCATGCAAGTATGTATGTGTGTATATATGTGTGTGTCTGTATGCATGTATATATGTGTGGGTGTATGTTTATATGTATATATATATATATATGAGAATATATGTGTGTATGTATGCATGTTGGTATGTGTTTATGCATGTATGCATGTATATATGTGTGTGTATGTATGCATGTATATTTGTGTGGGTGTATGTTTATATGTGTGTATGTATGTGAGAAAATATGTGTGTATGTATGTATGTGTGTATGTGTGAGTATGTATGCATGTATGCATATTTGGCTATATGTTTATATGTGTATATGTATGTGTGAATATATGTGTGTATGTATGTATGCGTGTATTTATGTGTGTAATGATATATGCATGCCATTGCACACATGTGGAAGTAAGAGAATGAACTCAAGGTGTCTGTGCTTATCTACCTTTTCTGAGACAGCAGGGACTCTTGCTACAAACAAGAGCCCATGAGCTTCCGAGTCTCCTGGCATGCCTCCCATTGTCACAGGCATGTTGTGATCAGAGACACATGCATCACTTTGTGTCCAGCTTTACATGGGTGCTGGGGAGGACCGACTCAGGCATCCCAATAAAGCACCTTTAACTGCTGAGCTATCTCTCCTGCTCTCATTTTGCCTCCTGATTTTACAGAGGAACATAGAAATCTATAAGTTTATACATTATCTGGGGTTCAAATTAGTTGTGTCTGGTTTAAACAGACAAATTTATATTCCTTAAAAGAAAGTGATGATGCAGAAGATAGCCTATACCTCAATATGATAAAGAAAATATACAGGTCTCCCAAAGCACAAATCATTCTCAATGAGGAATGACTCAAGGAGTTCCCACTTAATTCAGGGACAAGACAGAGGTGTCCACTATCACCACTGCTCTTTAACATAGTGCTTGAAGTTCTAGCCCAAGCAATAAGACAGGAGAATAGCATTAAAGGGATAAAAATTGGAAAGGAAAAAATTAAACTATCCCTCTTTGAAGATGACATGACCCTATATATATCAGACTCAAAGAACAGTATCAATAAACTCCTGAAGGTGATCAATGCCTTCAGCAGAGTGGCAGGATACAAAATTAACACACAAAAATCAGTAGCCTTTCTTTATACAGAAGACCAATGTTCGGAAAAAGACAACAGAGAAACTGTCCCATTTTCTATAACCTCAAAGAAAATCAAATACCTTGGCATATCACTAACCAAGGTAGTGAAAGACTTATATAAGGAAAATATTGAAACACTCAAGAAGGAAATAGAGGAGGATGTGACAAGATGGAAAGACATTCCATGCTCATGGATAGGGAGAATCAGTATAGTAAAAATGGCAACCCTACCAAAAGCGATCTACAGATTCAACATAATGCCAGTAAAAATCCCAACCTCCTTCTTCACAGACATAGAAAAAAGAATCTCAAAATTTATTTGGAAGGGCAAAAAACCTCAGATAGCTAAAACTATTCTAAGCAAAAAAAAAAAAAAAACCTTATAAAGGAGGTATCATCATACCTACTTTAAAATATACTACAAAGCCATAGTAACTAAAATAGCATGGTATTGGCAGAAAAGGAGACAGACTGACCAGTGGAATAGAATTGAAGTCCCAGCCTTTAATGCAAGTAACTTCAGCTACTTGGTATTTGATAAGGGTGACAACAATGTATGCTGGGCTAAAGATAGCATCTTTAGCAAATGGTGCTGGACAAATTGGATAAATATGTGTAAAAATGAAAATAGATTCACTCCTTTCACCATGCACTAAAATCAAATCCAAATGGATCAGAGAACTCAATATTAAACATGTAACCCTAAACACTCTGGATGAAAAAATAGAAGGAACCCTACATGAGATACGAGTCAGGAATAACTTCCTGAGCAAATCCCCAGGGGCCCAGGAAGTGCAACATTCACTTAACCAAAGGGATCTGATCAGGCTCAAAATCTTCTGTACAGACAAACTTACCATACTCAGAGCCCATAGACCCCCATTAAACTGGGAGATGATTTTTACCAGCAACAACTCAGACAGAGGCCTAATTTCCAGATCTTACAGAGAACTTTTAAAAAAACCATAATAAAAACTCAAACTGCCCCTTCACAAAATGGGGCACTGATCTCGAAAGAGAATTCACAGAGGAGGAAACACATATGGCCTTTACTCACCTGAGAAAGTGCTCAGCATCCTTAAGTTATCAGGAAAATGCAAATAAAAACCACAATGATGGGGTGGAGAGATGACTCAGGGGTTAAAACAGTTGCCTCCAGTGCCTAAGGCCCTGGGTTCAGTTCCCCAGGACCCACATAAGCCAGAACCACAAGGTGGTGGCCCTGGTTCTCTCTCTCTCTCTCTCTCTCTCTCTCTCTCTCTCTCTCTCTCTCTCTCTCTCTCTCTCTCTCTCTCTGCTTGAAAATGAATAAATAAAATATTTTTTTTAAAAACTACAATGAGATTCCACCTTACTCCAGTCAGAATGGCAATCATAAAGAAAACCAACAACAATAATTTCTGGGGAAAAAGGAACCCTCATTCAGTGCTGGTGGAATTGCAAGCTTGTTCAACTGTTCTGGAAAGCATTGTGGAGACTCATCAACAGAATGGAAATAGAGCTACCAATGGACCCAGCTATCCCTCAACTAGGCATCTACCCACAAGATGTCACATCTCAGGATAGAGACATTTGTGCAACTATGGTTATAGCAGCTCAATTTATAATAGCCAAGAATTGGAATCAACCAAAATGCCCTTCCATGGAGGAATGGATAACAAAACTACGGTATATTTACACCATGGAATTCTATTCAGCTGAAAGGAAAAATGACATATCGAAATTTAGAGAAAAATTGTCTGACTTGGAGCGGATCTGCCTAAGCGATCTCTCAAAAGAACAGAGAGCCAAACACCACATATTCTCCCTCATATGCGGTCCTTAACCAGGCTAACCATAAACTCTACACAGAATAGTAGAAAGAAGTGAGAGGTTATGAATGAGGGGTAAGGGATGGGGGAAGGGAATGACTTAAGCATGAACCAAAGGGGTTCAAAATCATAAAATCCCCATGAGCATACTGTAACCTATTGAGCAACTAGTGGGCACTGTCTGGCAAGATGGGCCGTGAGTAGAAGGGGAGAGAGTCTAAGCCTGTGAAAAATTGATCAATCTGGCAACTCCTGGTCCCAGTCACCGGCTCCTTCCCTCACTGAGCTGTTGACCAAAGTGACCCATGAGGTTCCAAAAACAAGACAGGAGTCTGTCAAAGCTCTTGAATGCCCACCACAGGCCTGAGGCAAGATCCTGTTGCTGAAGAAACCACAGAAAACCATCTATCAGCATTGAGAAACCCTGCAAGGTCGGGAATGGTATCCAGCCCCCAGATGGTAGTCAGTGCACTGCTGGAAGGCGCTGCATAAGCTTCCAGGGGAAGCTAGTCAATGACAGCTGGAGTAAACAGAGACCACTGGCATAAAACACAGTTTGCAGCCATGAGTAGGCTGAACACACTTCCTACTGGGAGAGAACAGTGAACAAAAAAGGAGCACTGTGCAATGGAGGAGCCAAAGCCTGGGGTGGCAATCAACAGCTTTTAAATTTGGCTAAATATTCCACTTAGTGAGGGGGAGCCCTTAACTGGAACTGGGAACTTAGGGCGATTTGCACTGGGAGCCAGACTCTTGGGAGCCCAAGGAGAGATGCACTATGGAAGCGATTGACAGAGAGGCTACTAAAAATAGAATCTAGCTAATTCAGAAATGTGTATCTCAGTAAACCTATACTGATATCACTCTCCAATGGAGATTCTGTTTATATTTTTCAGAATGCTGTGAGAGAGCTGTGGCTCATCCAACACTATCAACAAACCGCAGGCCGATAGCTGACATCCTGGCAAGAGATGAGCCATCCCAGACATACCATGGAGGATCCACATGGAACCCTGCATAGAATGATGGGATGAGCAAGTGACCCATAGCCACAGCCAGTCAGTCAACACAGGATAAGCCCGTGAGACAGTCACCAATGATTTTCCACACAACCTAAAACAGAAATACAGAGACCCCTAAGTTCTCAACAATAAAACAGCCTTAACACTCACCCACCACGACTCAGGGAACTGAGCGGAAGAGGTGGCGGAAAGATTGTGAGAGCCTTGGTGGGGGAGAATATCCAGAGACATGGCCCCCCTCAGTAACAACATACTAGGGCCGACGGAACCAGGCTGACTCCTTGGCTATCCATGGTCCCAAGGACTGATCCAGACTGCCCATGGAGGAGGATATCCAGCTGATCAGGGATGGGGAAGAGGGGCATTGGTGAATTGGGGACAACAACTCATTGTTTGCCCATTAAATAATGTAACTCATTATAGATAATTTTAAAAAAAAGAATAAAACAAGGTAGTTCATAGGAAAAAAAGAGTGTAATGATCTTTGTTGGGCTTCTTGGAAGCTCTTGAATTAATATTAAATAGTAATATAGTTAACATTTTGTGCTTTATGTCCAATTTGCCACTGCTGATCTGATATGTGGTATAAATCTGCATGCTTTTGAAATTTGCATAAAGGTGTAGACTAGTAGCAGCTTCCCTGTGACCTGGTGAAAGAGAAGAATCAGAATGAGAAAAACTTGATTCTATTCCAGAGAGAAGAAAAGGAAGAACTTCAGAATTTCACAAAGATGGACGAATAGGATACCTGAGAAGTAAAAAGAAAAGGATGGATAATGTCAGGAAAAGAAGTCAAACTGAGTATCACGCCCAGAAATGTGTCTCTCTTGCAGGAGGCTTGGAAGCAGAGGATACTTTCAAAATTGATACTGAAGTTTGAGCTGGGTGTGATGTCACATATGAAGACCCTCAAATGGAACTGCAAAAGATATTCAAACCACTTGATATTGTATCATTTCTGGGAAAATACCAGACCAAACTCTGCTTAAAGGGAGGAAGGGTTTATTTCAGTTTAAAATTCCAAGTTACAGTTCATCATGGTGGGGAAGACATGGTGGCAGGAGCTGGAAGCAGAGCTGGTCATATTCATCACACCATGAGGAAGCAGAGTGAGCCATGCTGCTGCTCAGCCAGCTCTCCTCGTTATATAGTCCAGGAACCCAGTGCATGGGATGTTTCCTCCCACAGTTAAGGTGGATCTTCTTGTCATAGTCAGTCACATGCCTCTGGGATGAATCTCCAAACCGGGCATGATTTGGGGAGGAAATTATTTATTGAAGTAATAAACCCAGGGGAAGTTAAGGAGAAAGGCTGGCCAAGCAGTGACAGAGACAGAAGCCTACCATCAGTACCTCAAGCAAGCAAGCACACTCCAAAACTGGCAAACAAGAGGAACTCCAGGCTTGAGCTCAGACTGCTTTTTGCATATATATAGCTAGAATTCCAGACCCACCTCAGAAACACCTTAGGGCTGAACCCTAGGATCTGGCCAAAGTGACACACCTCCTGCAGCCAGAAATGGCTGGAGACAATTAACAATTTAATAAACACAATTATAATAAATTCTATTGGGGGATATTATTCAAACTACCACACTTCTCAACTAAATTAACTTAATCAAGGTCATCCCTCCCAGTCATGCCAAGTAGCTAACCTAATCTAGATAATCCTTCACAGATAATTCTAGGTAATTCTAGGTCTTGTCATGGTGACAGTGTAAATATCATGGACTCACGAATCACATCATAAAAACACATGAAATGTGAGGAAAAAAGGCACATGGCTCCTCCCAAAGATCAAAGCATTTCAACTACTAAACTCAAGAAAAGAGCTGCTGGTGAGGGTGTGGAGAAAGGGGAAATTTTATGCCCTGAGTGTGGGATAGTAAATATGAAAAACCAGAAATCGTTAGAGAATTTCCTCAAAAAACTCCAAATAGAACTATCTAATGTCCCAGCTATACACCAAAGATAATATAAGCTCATGAAAGTACTTATACACAATAGAATTTTAATCATCTCTAAAGAAAAAATGAAATCATGACATATGCAAGAAAATGTATAAAAGTGGGAATTATTATGTTCAGTGAAATATGCCTGTGACAAAAAGGCAAATATCACATGTTTTCTCACAGAATCTAACTATATATTTTAATTTTGTGTGTATGTGTGTGCCTGTTTGTGGGTGTGGAAGTTGTGGAAGTAGAAAAGTCAAACATTAGGTGGGAAGAAGAGATGGTGAGGGAATGGACAGAGGGAAAAAAAGAATAAAATGATGCAAGTGACCTGAAAACAGAAGGAGGGACTATTTGGGAGGAGACAGGAAACCGTCAAGATAGGGAAGGGGGGAAGGTAAGCCCAGTGAGGGAGGGGCACAAACGACATAAATCACTAACATGATATAAATTATGAAAAATCCACTGTGAGGTATATATCTATACCTTCTTACTGCTGGGACAGGCTAAGCAACCAGAAGCATCTCATGAGAGGAAAGGGTTTATTTCAGCTTACAGCTTTCAGAGAAAGTTTCGTCATGGATGGGAAGCATGGAAGAGCAGAATACTATATGTCATCTCTTATCCCAGCAGCAGCAGAAGGAAGTATTCCAAGTGAGCTAGCTAGACCCAGTGGGGCTGGACTAAAAACCCTCAAGCAGTGCGCCTAGTGACACACTTTCTCCATAAAGACCCTACTTCCCAAAGGCCTCCCAACTTCCCAAATCGCCACCAGCTGAAGATCAACCAAGTTTTTAAAACACATGAGGCTATGGAGGAGGGACATTCCATTCAAACCACAACAAGGTCTGGGGAGCCCTTCCCCCATCCATGATGAAGTGTTCTAGCAAACTACAGCTAGTTCATAGTTGCTGGGAGAGAGGAGTCATGTTCTTCAACAGTGTAACAACTGGTAATTTGCCCAATATTCAGTATATATTGTTCCATCCATGTTCATGCAAGCAGCCCAAATATAACTTCAAGGGTCAATAAAACAGGGGAGACATAAAGGTAGACATTGGATCAGCTGAGAAGAAAGGGGTCTTTACTAGGACAGAGAGGGGGATAAAACAGGGAAGTAGAGGAAATAATATCAAAATGCATTATATATGCATGTGTCAGTGTCAAAGATAAAGATATTTTTAAAAGACAAGAGAAAAATATCCATGTTGAAATTCATTACTTTGCATGCTAACAAAAACCAAATAGTAACAAGAGGTGAGATACTTTAGAGGAAGCCTAGTAGAACAAGTTATACCTGTTTCTTTTTTTTTTAAATAAATGGAATCTCGCTTTACAAATTGTCTCTGCAAGATTTAATGCCTGAATAATGGGAGTTTTATAATAGAAACCTCAGCACTGAAAACAACCTCTAATCCTCTTAACTATACTGCCAGGATTATTATCGTCCTTGTACAATTTAAGGAAGTATGGCTCCACAGGGTTAAGTTATTTATCTTTGGAAATTCTTGAATGTGGGAGAGAATATAACAACACATGCCTCAGAGCCATTGTGAATGGCTTGCTGTTTAAATATCTAAATGGTAAGTATTGATGGTAATAGAAAATAGACACTGTGGCTGCCTGTCTTAATCACTATGGTCACCTCATGCAAACACACCAAGAACAAGCTGCAATCTAATGGCTTCCTTCTAGATTTTATACCAAAAGGGGTCAGAAAGGATATAAGAGCCAGAGGATGGGGAGGAAACCTTTGGGACACTGTCCTGCAGATATGAAGTGATTGTTGCATTTGTGAATTCTTAACCTCTTAGGAGCTGCAATTACTTCCCCCAAATTTGCACAACATTGGGCCCATCAACCTTTTGACATAGATGATGGAGAAACCACAATCCCACTCCCAGAAAGCACCCAAATAGAAGAGCAATTTGTTGGGAAGAAGAGGTTTCAGTGGAAGGGATGGAGGAAAGGAACAATATAAATTACAGGAAGGGGATTTTGATCAAAATATATTATGTTCCTATATGAAAATTATCAACCAAAAAAGTTTTTAAAATGTGACAGTGTGACCATACACCATGTTGCCATTTATTAGCATTTCTCTGATCTTTAGATTCTTTTAAAGATGGCATGAATCAGTATTGTACCTACAAACTTACTTCTTTGTGAGCTGGTTAAAACATTCTTTGAAATATCCACCTAGAACCACTCAATAAAGTGTGGCTACTTGCATTAGTTCGTTTTCTTGTTGCAATGACAAATACCTGAAAAAAATACAATTTAAGGAAGAAGGTGGTTTCTTTTGGGCTTACAGTCTTCAGAGATACAGTCCATTATGGGTGGGGCATGTTAATAAGAAGCAGCTTCTCACGCTGCATCCTCAGTCAGGAAGCAGAGAGAGAGACTTGAATACCACTGTTCTGCTTGCTTTCTCATTTTTATTCAATCGGGGACCCTGGCTCATGGGAATATATTGCTTATATTTAGGGTGTGTCTTCCCACCTCAGTTAACATAATCTATAAAATCCCTCATACAGAGGCCTCAACATTTTTTTGTGGTGTGATTCTAAACCAAACATGATGACAGAACTCTCACACTCCATCTGGCCAAGGTTACTGTCATCATATAAGTGTTGTACTCTGCTAAGAGGCATGGAGGATAGGGTTTTGCTGAGATTGGCAGGCATCTGGACTGTCTTCTTCTGTTAAGGAAGTTGAGGCGAGTCTTAGGCCCCAATAAATCTCATGCATATCCTGTTCTCTCTAGCCTCCAGGCAGGCCACAGTTGTGCTCTGAGATAAACAGGCAATTCAAGGCCTAAACTCAGTCCAGCTGTAATAACAAACTGAAACAATAAGGTTACAGTTCCTCTGCAGCCATCACCATTCTATACAGAGTCACGTAACCCCCTCAATTTAACTATGCAAATTAGGCATTCAAAGGGTTTTGGCCCCTACCAATCAACTCATGAGACGTCCCTGCCCCTACCAATCCCCTTGCTGCCTATGCCCCTACCTCTGCCTTTTCCTCTATATAAACAACTTTTATCTAAACAATAAATGGGAACTGTCCACTGCTGTGTTCTCCTGGGTGGCTATGCCGGTGGCCTACCGCTGTCCCAAGACTTCTGTCCACCCAGATTGTTCGTGTACAATGACCTCCGAAGTAATCCACGGACTGCATATAAGTACACTGGATCCTCATAGGTGCAGACAACATTGGCAATAAATCGTATTAAAAACTTGGATGAAAAAAATAAATGCAGTCTAAATTGTGTTTTTAAAGTTAGAATGAAGAAAAATATCTCTTGCTTTTTTCCTGTTTGTATTTCTTTTTATTTTCTGTGTCATAGGTTTTTTTTTTCTTCCCTTAGGTAGGTATTCTTCAAATAGTGAAGGAAGAGTCTGGAGGTGGAACTTCAGTCTGGCACCTCCCTCCTCATTTCATCCATGGGAGAATGGAGAAAAATGTATGATAAATAAATATAGGTATTACAGAACATTGTTTTTCTAGCTCTTCTCTTCGAGAATTTTAATAACCTCCTAGCTGTAGTCTTTGTTTTCATTTTTCATTCTTCCAATCATTTATTTATTCAATGAATATTTATTAACCTTCCAGGTACTTGCTTCCAACACTCTTGGTTTTTTAACACGTATTAGATCATATCGCGTCTCTGTGTGGTTCTTTATTATCTGCAGGACATAATCCAGAGATTATAATAGAGGGCTTCACACCTATCTTTCTACCTCATCTACCATTGTAAGTACATAATTGATGCCTACCAAATAGCCTTTCTACCTCACATACTATTCCATTTTATTTATCTAAGTTTTCATTTTATTTTTATATTCTTTTTAAACTTGCCCCATGTAACTTTCCTATTATATTTTAAGCTCAAATAAAACCCTGCTTTCTTTCTTTTCTTCTTTATACCCATAACATTTTGCCCATTACCTTACTACTGGTGATATTTTCAATTTTTTTTATCAGTTTCTTTAAACAATAACTATGAAGAGATTCCCCTCATAAAAGATTTACATCCAAATATAAGCTAAGGATAATGACTGTGGTAACTTCCAGGAGCTGGCATTAAAAAATTTCAAGGTCTACAGGTCCTCACATAAATCACCTGGACTCCAGCAAAATCTTCCCTCACCTACTGTGTTATGGCAATGTAATTTCCCTTTGAAAAATGGAAAATTTCTCCTTGGCCTTTTCCTATGTTTGTTAGATCAATAGTGAAAGAACAATTTGGCAAATATATATTTTTTCAGGTTTTAAATTTTCAGAAGTATAGATATGCTCTCTGAAAATATTTTTTTCTTAGTGACTATTATAATTAAATTAACCAAGTTTTTAATTTTAGAAATAAAAAAATCTGCATATTACTTATTGGGTCAATGATGCTATTTCTATATCTATCTCAAACTCCCAGATTCATAAATTTGCATTAAGATTAATTCCATCACATATCATATATTTACTACTGTTTTAATATGCCATTAAAATCCCAGTCTTGAGTGTGATTTCTTACAGCTAGAGATATAACCCTCACTCTTGAAGGTGAGGGAGGTCTTATGAAAAGCCAGTTTTTGTTGGATTTTAGGACATGTAGAAGACCAGTGACAAAGAGTTCATCTCTTTCCCTGCTTCCTTCAGAAAATAATAATCCCACCATTGTAAAATGAATGTGGATGACAAATAATAAATCCCTCTGCTATCTAAGATTTGGCTAATGAAGGATTATTCACAAGGGAATTTGCATTCAGAGTACGTATCTATTTCCATAAGGACAGACTGCTATTCTCCCCATGATGGAAGGGGTCCAATGTAATCAAACTCTCACTAGGTGGCTCGTTGGTTCTCCCCCACTATATCCTGGGAACAATGCCATATCGGTGGTTGGATGTGACCTCTGTCATTGGCAATTTAGATACTCAGCAGGCACAGTACTCAGGTCAGCAATGATTTGGTGCAGGATTTCAAGTTGTTCAACTAGCTTGGGAATTCTCACAACTGTCAACATGGTCACTTGGTTCATGAGTCCATGAAATAAGCACAGGATAGCTGAGTTAAGTGGCTCATAGACCCCCAGGATAGTCTGAGCCTTTTAAATCCAAACTATCAGCACCTTCCTGAGACACAGGTATTTTTTGTCATCGGTCTAAGAGGAGCACCTGCACACTTTTTTCTTAGACTTCCCAGACATGGACTTTTCAAACTTTTTCAGCAAATATGGAGAACTCATTCCATTGGCTTAGGATATATCTGACTATATAGCTCAAGAAAAAAATACTAGTTGTCCATCCATATTTTCATTGTGGACCCAATTGCAAATCATTTATCAATCACTGTCATAAACCCTGAAACTCAGAACAAATTTGTTCTTGTTGAATTTTACAATAATTATAAAATAATTGTGTATATTATGTTCAGGAATGATTTGTGTTACCACATCTACTTCTCCATAATTATATGATCTGATGAGAACATACTTCAAATTCCATGTGGTTAAAGAGAAACCCCATCTCCACTCTTTTTTTTAAATCCAACCTGAGGAGAGAGCTGAAAACAGCCAACTAACTTAGACATTTACAAAAAAGTTACAGTAGTTCCATTTAGAAAAGCATTTCTTTTTAAAAATATTTTATTTGTTCATTTTTCAAGCAGAGAGATACAGAGGCAGAGAGAGAGAGAGAGAGAGAGAGAGAGAGAGAGAGAGAGAGAGAGAAAGAGAGAGAGAGCACCAGGGCCACCACCTTGTGGGTCTGGCATATGTGGGCACTGGGGATTGAACCAGGGGCCTTAGGCACTGAAGGCAAGTGCCTTAACCGCTGAGCCATCTCTCCAGCCCTCTCTCCCTTTTTTATACAGACATCTAAATTGCCTTGTGGTCCAGGTGGTAATGGAAGGTTACATATTTGGGTCCAGAGGTGAAGTTGAAAACCATTGCTAAGTCCCTGCCTGAAGTAAGGCCTTTGAAATACCTTATGCAATGCAAAATGAGTTTTCTCCTATGGTGTGGAGAGGCTATTTGGGCAAAGGAGTGCCAGGCAGCTTTAAAGTTCAAGGTTCTGAACTTCATCTATATCTTTCAAATGTTCCCATCCTGAATGTCATGGTCCCCATTAATTTCTCACCAACCAATACTTTAAACTGAAGCATAACAACCCTGGCAAAAGAAGGAGAAGAATTAGAATTAAAGATAAAGATGAGAATGAAAAACATTTTTAAAAGTGACAAATGGAGCCAAATTTGGTTTGTGTTATTAGGATAACGGTGATTTCATAAGTTAGGGATTGTGTATATCTATGTCCCTTCCTATTTTTATTCCCTAGAGCTAATTTTTTGCCAGTTATAAATATGGATTTGTATTTTTACATCTGCATTACAAGCAAACACCCACAGCTGTCACATGTCAAACTCTTACGGTAATTTCTACAATTCCTATGATATGTGTGAAGTCAATTCTGTCAACATTTCACTTTTTAACTATAGTTTCTATATTTTGAGATATTTTTCTATTACCAAGTTGCAAGCATATTATTATCTCTGCAAATATTTTAATGCTAGCAAATATGCTTATACAGTGCTACTTTCATTTGTAACAGGTCCTTAAATCTACCTCTTTCCTTTGTATTTTCCTTTCCTTCCTTCCTTTTTCCTTCCTTCCTTCCTTCCCTCCATTCTTTCCTTCCTTCCTTCTTCCTTATCTCCCTCCATTATTTCCTTCCTTCCTTCCTTCCTTCCCTCTTTGCTTTCCTTCTTTCTCCTTCGTCTATCTCTCTCTTTACAGCTATTTTGATTATTTTAGTGTGTGCATGTGTGTAAAATATGTGCATATTAATATGTGTGAGTCTGGGAACACAGATGCAGTGTTATGTGTGTGGGGGTCAAGATGCGCTATTCAGGTATTGATTCTCACCTTCCACCTTGCTCTTATTCTTTTCCTTAATCTTTGTAATCACCAGGTTAGCTGGTCTCTGTGCTAGGGTTACAGAAGTCATCCAGGCCTTTTGGTTTTTAATTAGGATGTAGGGATCCCAACTTAGATATTCAGTATTAAGTTTTTTTTATCCACTAGACCATCTTCCTAGACCCTATCTCAAACATTCATTTCCTACTTATGATCTATATATGTACCTTTCTGTAATCCACATCTCTTATTTGACTTATTAAAAGTAATCATCAGCCTTACTTGGTGTTAAATCCATTTCATTATTTCTCCTTGGTTCAACAACAATTCAAATTGCTATTTATATTCCAAGTTAAATTTCTATAAACTAATGAGTCTAAATTTGAGCTCTTTTTATCTTTTTTTTACCAACACTATGCTATTTTAATTGCCATATTATTTCACTAAGTTTAAAAATCTAAAAAATTACTTAATTTTTACTATCTTATCCATTTTCATCTCAATAATGTAGCCCATGGTATTTCTTCATGTCTAATAGTTTGTCAGAAATTTGTATGGAGCTGAATATTTAATCTCCTTTGAGAAATAGTCAATGTAACTACAGTAATATCTATGCTGAGTGGTAGGGTACTTCATTCCCTTTACTCAAATATGTGCGATTCTCTTCATTACAGAATTTCCAGGCTGGAGAGATGTCTTAGCAGTTAAGGCACTTGCCTGCAAAGCCTAACGACCCAGATTCAGTTCCCTGTACCCATGAAAAACAAAATGCACAAAGTGATGCATGCATGTGGAGTTTGAAGTGGCTGGAGGCCCTGGTGCACCAATTCTCTCCCTCCCTCCCTGCCTCCCTCTTTTCTTCCCTCCCTCCCTCCCTCCTTTTCTCCCTCCCTCCCTCCCTCTGTCTCTCTCTCTCTCTCTCTGTTTGTAAATAAGTAAATGAAACATTTTTAAAAAAGAATTCCAGTTTGTGTCATAGCCTATCACATTTATATTACTTCATTCTTGGTTTGACCAGGATTTTAGTTTTACAAAGTGGCTTGCTTTTCCAGTTGAATTTCCCAGTGTAGCTAAGGCCTACAAAAATTATTCTTTTGTTTATCTTGATGTTTTAGCTGCCACTGACTTCCCTGAGTGCTTCTGTTTTCTTTGGACAGCATATTAGCTTTAAGTAAGTGGCATTTCTTTTCCAGTGCTTACGATGGAGTCCAGGGCTTTGTGTACACTAGGCAAGCGCAGGAGCATTGCCATTGATAACCTTCCCTGGCAATTTATATGGATTTGGTATCACTTTGTAGCTATAGCTATACTGTGACTTTGAGGGTTTCTCTACTGAAGTTTAACTGAGGAAATGGGTGACATCATCTCATGGAGTGGTGGGTCGTGGGCTGAATAAATAGGAAAAAGTAAGCTAAGCCTCAGCATTCATCTTTCTGCTTTCTGTTTTCAGAGGCAATGTGACACACTCCTGATGCCATGTCTTCCTCTTATGATATAAAATAAACCCTTCCCTAAGTTGCTTTTATTGGGTGTTTTGTTATTCCATGTGTATATCCTGCTTATCCATTGGGTTTTCTGTATTCCTAAATTATTATGCCATAATAACTTGGCATCAGGCTAGGATACACACAAGGAATCAGAAGCTTTTGTCACAATGTTTTAGGACTTACAACATTATTTTTTGAAGCAGTGCTTCACACTACCTCAAGCTGACCTGAAATTCACTCTGTAGCTCAGGCTGGCCTTGAACTCATGGTGATCCTCCTACCTCAGCGTCCTGAGTGCTGGGATCAAAGGTGTGCAACACCACATCTGAATGTGCAACACTGTAAAGTAAGACAATCCTGTGTCTGCAAAGTGATACAGAACATGTGTTCACTCTCTCTCAGGCACCACAAGAATTTTGAAACAGCAGTTTAACAGTCTGGAATGAAAACGCCAACACTCATCTGATCTGTTATATATGAGATACGGACATTGAGGATCTGCTATTTCTACAAAATATTCTTGGGATATGAATTAGAAATGAGACAACCCTAACCTAACACTGCTGTCTTGAGCTTACTCAATTTCTACTTATAAATATCCAAAAAGTTATTTTTCAAAGACATCAAATAGTGCTTCATAATGTGCAATGTAAGAGGCATAAACTGTTTAAAGAATGAATGGTAAAGCATTCCCCACATATCCATTACCTTTTTAAGCTATTATGGCACATGTTTATTATTATTTTAAAAATATCTTTATTATCAATAATTATATACATTGTATGAGCAAATATTGTGAGGGTACCCCCATTTCTCTCCTCTCTGTCCCCTACCCACTGGATCTGTCCATGGGGTAGGGGGATGTGAATTGCACAAGAGATAGTCAGTTTTTTTTCCCCCTTTGTGTGTTTTTGCTGAGGGGCACAATGACTCTGGATATTCTCCCCAACCATTGCTCTTAAATTTTTCCGCCCCCTCTTCCACTCAGTTCCCTGAGTCATGGTGAGTGAGTTTTAAGTCTGCTTTAGTTTTGAGATCTTAAGTGTCTCTGGACTTCTGCTTTGGGTTGTGTTGGGTATAGTTGGTGTCTGTCTCCATTGACCTTATGTGTGTTATCTGACTTGCAGTGGTGATAGGTCTCTTGTTTATCTTGCCGCTTTCTCATAGGTTTTGTTGAGCCCATATGATAGGGTAGAGGCATCTCCTCCCTTGATATCAGCCATCATCCTAAGTCTTGTTGGAGGAATTGGGTTGGTGCTCTTTGCCCTCTGTCAGGTTTGCTTAGAGAAAAGGATATGTAACTATGGTCATCTCTAATCCTCCTCTGTCTTTGTGTCTCCTGGGTTCTATCTGTGCCTCAGACATCAGCTACTCTTGTCCTTGCTTCATAGGTTCCCTTGCTATTTTTCTTGACTACCCACTTATTTGCTTATTTTGACTTTTTATAATTAACGATGGAGTCAAGAAATCATTTTGTGTTCCCTCCTTCCTTTGTTTTCAGAGTTACTTAGTGATCAATCACACCACAATTAATTGATCCTTTCTCTGATGGTAATAATTTGGGTCATTAAAACTTCTTTGCTATTACTAAAGTTAATGTTCTGAACATTCTTGTTCATGTCTCTCAGTGCACAAGAAAGAGTCATAAGCAAACTTTTTTTGAGTAACACCCTCAGGAGTTTTATTGCAGAGTCATCACCTTTTCATTGCTGAGTCATTGTATGAACTCCATCCTATTTTGGCCAAGTCATTGTGAATGAGCTACATTTTTTTTTTGGTGTTTTTTTATTGTTGATGTAAAACTACTCCCCAAAACATTTGTGTCCTTTGGAACTATTATAGAAGTACCAGGGGGTTGTATTATTTCACATTCTCACCTAAAACTGTACTTTTCAGAACTTTTTATAGAGTTAAAACTTGAGCTATTGACTGAACACTGAATATAATATTCTTCAATTTTCCCTTCCCTGGTAATAGTGAAGCTTTTTACACATGAGTCTTGGGTATTACTTTCCTGATGGCTTCCATTTTCTCTCTAGTCAAATCATTATTTGCATTATTGGTATACAGGCATGTTTTATATATTGTAAACGTTTTCCTTTATAGACATGCTGTTT
>PVHP010015726.1:0-36970 GCA_004024765.1 Zapus hudsonius | reverse complement strand
AGAGAAGCCACCACAGTCATATCGTGGAGGATCCGTAGGGAACCCAGCAGACAATGACAGATGAACAAGGGACCTATAACCACAGCCATTCAATCAACATAGGATAGGCCAATGAGACAGAAACCAAGGATTTTCGACACAAGGACCTCTAAGCTCGCAACATTAAAGCAGCCTTTTTACTCACCCACCACGACTCAGGGAACTGAGCAGAAGAGGGGGCGGAAAGATTGTGAGAGCCGTGGTGGGGGAGACGGTCCAGAGGCATAGCACCCATCAGTAACAACTCACTTGGGCCAGGAAGACCAGGATGAATACTAAGATATACAGGATCCCTTGCCACAAGGACTAACACAGACAGCCCACGAAGGAGGATATACAACTGATCAGGGATGGGGAGGAGGGGAATTGGGGAAGTCGGGATAACAACGCATGGCTTGCCCACTAAATAATGTAACTCATTATGGACAATAAATATTAAATTAAAAAAAAATCTCACAATCTGCCATCTGTAAGCTGGAGACTTGGGGAGTGAGTCCAAAGGCTTGTGAACCTAGTGGCTGGGGTGAGGTGGGGGCTAAGGTAAGTCCCAGAGACCAAAGGCCTGACACCAGAAACCCAGTGTCCAAAGACAGAACCTGCCATCTTTGATCAAGAAGAGAGAGATCATAAATTGTCTTTCCTCTGCCTATTTATTCTGCTTGAGCCTTCTATAAATTTCATGTTGTCCACTCACACAGGTGAGAGTGGAAATTTATCAGTTTACTCAAATGCGAATTTTTTTTTCTAGAAACACACAGAAATGGTGTTTTCCAGCTGCCTGGGCATCCCTTAGCCTAGTTAATTTGGTACATATCCCAAAGGATGGGATGTGATGTAGCTCAATGGTAGTACAGTTGCCTAGAATGCTCTTAATTTGATCTCTGCTACTGAAAAATAATTTACAAAAAAAAAAAATCTCAGGAAGCTAGAGAGGTGACTAAAAGGATGAAGCACTTGCCACCATGCAAGTCTGAGGGCCTGAGTTCAGGCTCCAGACTCCATGTCAAAGCTGTAAACTGTAAGTAGGTTTCTGTAATCTCAGTGCAGTTCAAGGAAGTAAACAGGAGGTGGAAACAGGAGAATTTCCCAGAAGCTCCAGGCCAGTTAATACAGCAATGAACACAGAGAGACCCTGCCTCAAGCAAGATGGAAGGCGAGAACCCACCACAAAGTTGTACTCTAATTTCCACATACACACACAAATAGACACCAAATTAATAAATAAGCAGAGAAATAAATAATACATAAATGAAACCTCTCCGAAAGAAAGAATTCCGTGAGCTTTGATAAATGCTAGCAATCAGAATGTTTCAGATGAAAATGAAAGAGAATGAAATCTTTCCTTCAAATCAGTTGGGGAGATGACCCCAGGGAAGGCCTCCTAAAATATCAGAATTACCCTGACAGCTCTAGGCTTGATCCTTGGAGCCAATCAAACATAAACAAAGAGCTAAGTCCTTGCTCTGTTCCCTACCCTTCCTACTCTCACTGGTCCTCACCGAACACTACCATGACTCAGCATGGCTAGCTTTGTAAATGTCAAAATAACGAGAGACTGCTCAGTGGTTAAGGTGCTTACCTGCAAAGCCTAATGATCCAAGTTGGATTCCTCAGTACCCACTTAAAGCCAGATGCACAAAGTGGTGCATGCATCTGGAGTTCATTTGCAGTGGCTAGAGGCCCTGGCACATCCATTCTCTCTCTCTCTCTCTCATTCTCTCTCTCTCTCTCTCTCTCTCTCTCTCTCTCTCTCCTTTCTGTCCCTCTCTGCTTGCAAATAAATAATCAATGAAAAAACCTAACAAAAATCCTGAAAAAAATTTAGACTTACTCCTTACTTTAAATCAATCAACTTACTGTAGAAAATAAGATTGTAAATCACTTAATTTCTATGGTATAAAAAATTGTGTGTCGGCAATCTTTAAAAACAATCTAAAGTGTTATCATTTCCTTGTCACATTAAAATGAATGGGGAAGTAGACTCTGAGAAGCCCCACCTGCTAGAATATGAAGCCAAGCCTGCAGGAATATGGAGCTCAAATCAGCATCCTCACTCCTGTGGGAGAATGAAGGAGCTGGGGTGAAGTCTAGGAAGCCCTTCTTTTCCCAAGTGAACTACTAATCTCTATGGGCGCTGCTCAGGGACTGTTAGTTTTGGTGTTGTAGGAGAGATAACTGAGACAGACAGCTTTCCTTTCTGCTCCAGTATCATCTTAAAATAATTTCCCCCAAATGGCCTACCCAAAAGGAAAGAGAGGGGCACCTGATATATGTTTTTCCAGCCTTTTAGGAATTAGAGTTTTCCCCTGGGCATATACATGGTTAATCTACAAGAAAAATGACACTGCAGGTATCAAGGGAGGGGACACTGATAACTGATAAGAAGGGTACCCCACAGATGTTATAATGTAAAATTGAAGAATCAACAGTAAAATAGGTTTTTGTACAGGTTGTTCTGGACAGAAACCCAAAGAGGGTTTTACCAGTTGTGGCAAAATAGGAACTCACATCTGATTCTGTCTCAACCAAGATGGCTGCCAGTGACAATTCCTAGCAGGAACTTCCTGCTTCTTCCTCAGCACAGCTTCTCTGGGTCAGACCCCTGAGTCCATGAATCAGTCAAGTTCTGGGTCAGCCTCTTGAATCTGAAAACCAATCAGGTCTCTCCTCACACACCTAAGCCTGATAACAAGGCTTCCCCTTAAGTGGGTATCTGATGTCCCTTGGCACCTCTTCTCTCTTTTCCCCATGGCCTGCCTGAACAAGCATTGAAGTGGGCCTCTCCCCTTCTCAGCCTGGCTGGCAAGGAGAGAACCTTTCTCTTGGCCTGGGTCGTTTTCTGCTTGCCTTCAATTTGGGTCTTACCTTCGTGGTGCTTTCTCATTTTGATGATTTGTATGGGTTTTCTTTGATCTCTGAGTCCTTTCGTATTTCTTAATCCTTTCTGGTCTTTTGAGGGAAGGGGATCTTTGGGTTCTTAAGCTTTGCCTTCCATGAGTGGGTGTACATGCCTCTCTGATAGAGATTCTGTCTCCCTTCTCCCATTTCCAGCTGAGAAAGGAGAGAATTCTCCTCTGCCTTGAGTCTCTCAGGTAGCCTCCTCGCTGGATCTTAATTGCTTCCATAATAACCCTTATAATTCATGTTTTCTCCCTAATAAGTTTACTAATTCATAACTTACTCTTCTCAGAGTGCATTTTTATCAATTCTTTGCTAAATAGGATAAGGACCCAAAGTGCCTAAGGACCCTGGTTCAATTCCCCAGTACCCACATAAGCCAGCCTCTCTCTCTCTCTCTCTCTCTCTCTCTCTCTCTCTCTCTCTCTCTCTCTCTCTCTCTTTGCTTGAAAATGAATAAATAAAATATTTTTTAAAATCCTGCATCACGCTTAGAAGAGTCGGCCTGGGGAGATGTCTCAGTGGTTAAAGACACTTGCTTGCAAAACCAGATGGCCTGGATTCAATTCCCCAGTACCCATATAAAGCCAGATGCACAAAGTGGCACATCTGTGTGGCATTTGTTTGCAGTGGCAAGAGAACCTGGCAGAAAAATCTACAGTGTTACTCATCATGTTGTAGGGATTGGTACAAATTTGCTACAAACAAGGGCAAGGTCTTACCAAGAGAATTAGCGTGAAGACTATGCATTTTAGCACTCTGAAGGCTGAGTCAATTTTCTGAACCATCTGAGAGAAAGTGATTTGTAAAGGAAGGAAAACACAGAGAAGTACCTGGACTCAAACACAGTTCCAGGCTGCTCTGCCCAGAGGAGAACATTGTATGAGAACCTGAGCCTCCAGAATTTATCCCCTGGGAGTTTATGGAAAATAGATGTAAAAAAGTGACTAAATTTGGGCAGATGAGCCATAAGAAAATCATCCATAGGTGATCTTACAACACACACATGTATATACACATGAATGAATTCAAACATGGATATGCCTGTGCAAACCCTCACATGTGGACATACCTATACACATATATGCACACACATACAGGCATACACTCATACAAGACACATATTTGCTCTGCCTACCATGCACACACACACACACACACACACACACACACACACACACACACACACACATTTTTTTCCCTTTATTCCTTGGGATGCTTCCTTTCAGAAGTGAATTCCTGGCTCTCCCTCCTGGCATTTCCTATCTGAATTTACACTTTGTGGTGTTGCCATCAAATGCTGTAAATAACACCCTCCAACTAAATGATACCTGCCAGAAAGTTGCTTCTTTATGAGCTATGGGATGTGGGGTTGGTGTGGGGGGAATGATGAAAGATAGATTTGAGTTCTTCTAACACCACAGTATTGATTTATGTATGAAAAAGTGTGGAACCTGTCAAGGCAAACGCGACTGTGTTAAATATAAAATGCAACACAGCTCTAGGTAGGCACTGCTGCCAATACATATATTTCAGGAAGTCAATTTATGTTTAAATGGAATTTTAACTTTGGTGAAAGGAGTCGTGGTGAATCCCTTATTTATATGAAAACTGTCTTGAGCAGAGAACAATGCAGAGGTTCCCATAGGCTGGCAGAACTGGAAGCTGAGCAAACTTCAGGAGAAAATATCTCCTCCAACTATGTCTGTGTCCTGTGTGGGATGGGAGAATGAGAGGTCAGATCCCTCAGCTATCTGTGGTGGTCTAGTTTCTGGCACTGGCTGCTGCCTGTTTGTCCAGTGGATGAGGTGATCCATCTTCCAGGTGTGGATGGTGTCAAGGTTTGATCCAGGTGTCCCCCACAAACAAATGAATGTGTTCTGAATGATCCATCCCCAGCTGATGGCAGTTTGGGTTTTACAACCTCGCTGGAGCTGTATTGTCGGGGGTGGTTTTATGGGGGTTATAAGCCAGCTTCTCCTTGACAGTGTTTGACACACCTTCCTGCCGCTGTTTGCAGTGCTGTGGCAGAGGTGATGTCCACCCCTCTGCTCATGCCATCATTTTCCCTGCCAGGATGGAGTCTCCCCTCGAGTCCATAAGCCAAATAAACCCATTCCTCCACAAGCCGCTTTTTTTTTTTTTTTTGGCTCTTTCTGTGCAGCAACTAGAAAGGTGACTGCAACAGATGAGGTGGTCCATCTTTCAGATTTGGGGCACTGCCTTTCTCAGGACAGATGGGGAAAGGTCATGGCTCCAGACAGTCACAAAGCATGTTGAGGCCTCTGAAAGTCCTTATGCTCTGGTTCAGCTCTGTGTGACCACAAGCCTTCTGTCTAGGCTCTCTGCTCAATTTGTTCATCTTGGTAAGTGTACATTATAATGTACTTCTCTCTGGATTTATATATATATATATATATATATATATATATATATATATATATATGCACATGTGTATGTGTATGTATGGGTGTGCCAGAACATCCTGCCCCTGCAAACAAATGCCAGATGATTGTACCACTTTGTGTGTGTGTGTGTGTGTGTGTGTGTGTGTGTGTGTGTGTGTGTGTGTTGTTTCTGGCTTACTTGAGTGGCAAGCTGTGGCCTGGGTTGGCAAGCTTTATAAGTGAGCACCTTTAACCATTGAGCAATCTCATCCCCCCCGCCAGATTTCTTGACAATTAGATGAGAATACTGTGTGCATATAGTGTAGGATGACCTAAAAAACAAAAAAAGTTAAGTCCTACCTCTGTTTTTTACCCTTGTGGATTCCCAGAATAAGGGTGTCAGGATGGGGACAAGCCCATAGCTGATTGACTCAGGACGAAACCACTGTAGCTTCTCCCTTTCACATGGACAAGAGCTTGAGAAGAATCAAAGCTGGAGAATATTAATGACTCAGGTCAATGGTTGGAATCTGCCACTCAATTAGCTGGGGCACTGGCTCCCAATTAGATGGACACAGGTGTGCCTGTTCTAAGGGCTTGACTTAGAGGTGTACCAAAACCAAGCCAGAAAATCCCTGTTGCCAGCTAATGATCATCCAAGTAGATAGCAACTCTGATGAGCACACATTTTCAGCTCTTCATGGAATGGGAAAGTCTTGCCTCCCTTCTGCCTGTTGAGCAATTGTCCCTGGAAGGAAAACCTCAGGGTGACCACTTCGGGACAATAGTCCTGGGAAAGTAGGGCACTTAAGGGAATTAAGGTCATATGCCCAGCCCCCCTCTAAATTTCCACCCTTGTTATATCCTGTGAGTTTCCATTGAACTTCTAAGAGGGTTCCTAGGCTGTGTCTGTGTCAGCCATGGGCCTGTCCTCAAGTCCCAGGAAGAGGGAACTCTTGGGACAAAGCTATTCAGCACAAGTGCTCAGTTTGGTTTCCTGCTCCTTGGGGATCACAGAGAAAAATAAGTTTATTAATATTATAATGTACAAGATAATCCATGTGTGTTAACAAGAATTCCCAGACTTATTTTGGTTCTAATTGGAAGCTGAAAATAAATTCTCCACTGTGAAATTTTTATCATTTATGGTGCTAATAATATATCAATATAGGATGGATTACTTGCTTGAATTTGATATCATAAACACATACATTTGGAAGAATTATAAAGAAATCAGTAAACACCACAGATTTTCCCCTATCCCATACCCTGATGACCACATGGACTATGGGGAGATAGATTCAAGGCAATGAGAGTGAGCTCCATTCATGGCATCCCAAATAGCTCATGAACAAGTAGTCTGTCTATTCATCCATCTGTCTGTCTGTCTGTCAACACAAATCCACAAAATATACCTTTCAGAAAACACACACCTATCATATTCACAGGACACTTAGGTTCAAGTCTATTATTTCATTTTACCCCTTTCCTCTTCAGACTGGAGATGATGTGATATATCTTGTTACTTTCAGTACAACAACACATTTATAACTGGGAAAAACACCTAACCAAAAGCAGCTGATGATAGGAAAGCATTTATTTTGGCTTACAGTCTTGATTGGAAGCCTCGTGATGGCAGGGGAGATTGTGACATGAGTAGAGGCTGGATATTACAACCTGCCACAACAGGTGGAAAACACAGCAGAAGGAGAGTGAGCCACAATGAACACTGGCAAGCTAGGAGTTCATAAACCTCAAGGTCCACCCCCACTGACACACCTCCTCCAGCAAGGCTCCATCTCCAAGTTGTCACCATCTGGGGACCAAACTTTCAAAACACATAATTTATGGAAGATATCGGCTTCAAACCACCACAGTATATATTGCATTATCAACTGACTACTACTACTATTACTAGTTGTTGTTGTTGTTGTTGTTGTTGTTGTTCTTCTTCTTCTTCTTCTTCTTCTTCTTCTTCTTCTTCTTCTTCTTCTTCTGGATCTAAGATTCAGTTAACACATTGGTTTGGCTTTTAAACCTCAGTCTTTCTGACAGGACAAGAATTTTGAATTTTCAAAGCAGACTTTTCAAAGCCCTTATTTTCCATCCTTAATCCCATAAGAACACAAAATGGATTTTCTGCCATCTTCTTTCTATTCCAACCAAGTCCACAGTTTGCCTCTGGCAAGTGCAAGACTGATACTGCAAACCTTACTGACAAAAAGATACATAGTATCTGCTGGTGCTGACATATCTTAGTGTGCTCTCCAACTGTGACCACACTTCTCAAGTCACAGTAGAGGGGCCAAAGCCCCAGACTGAAGACTTTCTAGAAGATTCTCCCCTCTGTAAATAGCACTAGGCTTGTGGATTTGAATATATATGTCCCTCAGATATTTTTGATTAAGCTTCCTACTTAGTCCCCAGCTGATGGAGTCTTTGGGAGGTAGAGCCTTGCTGTAGGGGGTATATTGCTGGAGGCAGACCTTGAAGTTGAGGAGTCCAGCCCTACTGTGTGCTCGGAGTCAGCTCCCACTTGCTGTTCTCACTCTGCTGTGCATGTATGTTGAAGAGAACCAACCTTCTCTGCCATGACAGAGCTTCCTCTCAAAACTGTAAGCCTGAAATAAATCCTGCCCAATTGGAGGGACATGGCCCTAGAATGATAGAAACTTGAAATTACCCAAAAGTGGGCTTGCTAACTCTAATATAGCTTGAGGGGTACAAGATTAACTCTTGGATTGGAGACATCAGGTCTGAGGAAACAGAAAGTGACCTTTAGAGTAGTTTAAACCAAGAGTGAACCCTCTGTATCTGCTGTTGTCCTTGTTCTGATCTTTCTGCTGATGTTATGCAAGGCACTTATTGGTGTTTTTATTAAACAGCAAAAAAAACCAGTAGTATGGGAAAAATTAGTATGACATGGGCAAAGGACATGAGACTTTTGACTTTGGATAATCTTTAAACATTTGTTAAGGGGAGGAAGAAATTTAGGGGTATGACCTGTTGAACTCTGCTAATCCAGAACACACACATACACTTCACAAATGTAATCACACTAATCTAACCTATTGTCTTCAATAGATCTGTGGTGATTTTGTGTGCAATTTGTTAATGACCTTGTTGTCTTGAATGCTGCGGTCAGCACTTCTTACACATGTTTGTTCTGGGTCAAAAGTCTAACCAGGCCATTAGAGGAAATTGGGCAAAGACCATAGCTGAAGATCAGCCAGCACCTCTAAACTTGTTAATTTTGGTCATACTTGTTGTTCAGGCCAACAATACACCAAGGCAGAGAAAGCCTAGTCACATTGCTTCAGTGTTTGGTTCAGGAGATGTTTTGTCCCAGGAAAGAGAAGCCAACTGCTAAAACTTGTGTCCCCCAAAACCTGTGCCTATTAGCTGAATGAACTAGGTAAGTACTTTAACCTTTCCCCTTCATCATTTTTATCGCCTCTACAATGGTGATAAATTGTACTTATAAGGTTGCGATGGTGACCAAATAGGAAATCCTTTCAACATGACTAACTTCATTCCAGATACATGGAGAGTAAATATGGAGACTTTTCAAGGACTGGTGTTCATTCTTTAGGTATGTTATAGAGTTCAGCAATGAAGCCACCATGCTTGTCATTTTCTTTATGGGAAGTGTTTTTTTTTTTAACTTTTATTGACAAACTTCACACATGTATACACAATATAACCTCATCATAGTCACCTCCTTCCACCCTTCTTTTCTTTCCTCGTCTACCTCCTTCCACTAAACCCCTTCTTGCTTCCAAGTAGTCACTCTTGATGTCTTCCCCCCCCTTCATATTCTGCAGGTCTTGTGTAGGTAGTGGCAATCACTGTGAGGTCAAAAATCCAATGGCCACTTTGTTTCTGGATGATAGCATTCCAAAGCATTCTTCCCATCTGCTGGCTCTTACATTCTCTCCATCTCTTTTACAGTGGTCTATGGGAAGGTTTCTGTTAAACTCAATCTTTTGTTAAATTCAGATCTTCTATTTCCTCTGGAGTTAGTATTAGTGGTTTATGACTTCCTGGTATTTATTTATTTTTTCATTTCTTCTAGGTTATGAGATGTGCAGCTCTGAGTGATCCGTTATAACCATTGTTACTTCTGTGAAGTTGGTAATGATGTCTCCTTGTTTATCTTCAATTTCAGTAATTTCAGTCTTCTCGCTTTCTTTGCCAATCTAACTGAAGATTTGCCAATTTCGCTATTTTTTTTGTTAAAAGAATAAACTGCTGGTTTCATTGACTCATTGCATCACTTCTCTATTCTCTGTTTCATCTGTCTCCACTCTTACCTTTATTATTGCTTCCTTTCTGCTTGCCTTGGGCTTGGTTTGGCTTATTTCCAGTTTCTTGAGGAAGAAGTAAGATTGGGTGGTAGAGAATTTATCCCAGTGATTACAGAAATAAAAGTGCATCTAGAAAATGAGCTCTCATGGAAAAGTGTTAATTGGAAAGAAAGAGTGTTGATTGGATACAATATTGATTAAATAAGATTCAAGTTTCCTGCTAATAAAGAGAAGCGTAGACATTTAATCTGTTTGTTGGAGTGGCCTGAGGTTTGTTAGTCATAAGTATTTTTCTTTAATATCGTCATGGTTTAAGGGAATTTTCCATGTAAGATACAGTGCTAAGGGTCATTTAGTGCTTGGACACATCTACACCTGGTAGGATTTTTTTTCTCTTATGATGAGGTAAGATGAAAATAACAAGTGCATTTCATACGTTGTTGACAATGGAGGAAAACAGGTTGATGTGCAACAGGTTATATGGATTAAAAACTTGTCAACTCTTTCCCCCACAAAGGTTCTATTTCTATTTTAGAAGTCTAATGATTTGATAACTATCCTCTTTAAATGTAGACATTTAAGATACAAGTTTTCCTCTTAGCACTGTTTTATTTGTATTTATTTTGTATGCTGTGATTTCATTTTGATTGATCTTGAGTGTTTTTTAATTTTCCTTATAATTTCTATGTGACTTATCATTTAAGAGTCCATATATTCATGAATCTCCCAAGTTTACTTCTATTAAATATCTTCTAATTTCAATCCATTGCAGTTGGAAAACATGTTTTATGGAATCAGTACTTTCAATTTTTAAAAACTTTTTATTGATAGCTTTCATAATTATAGACAATAAACCATTATGATTCACACCCCACCCTCCCTCATATCTCCTTCCCCTCTCAATTAGTCTCTGCTTTGTTTTGGTGTCATCATCTTTGCCTCCTGTTATATGTAGATATTATCAGGCACTTCAAAGTCATGAATATCAAGGCCCTATTGGGGCTGGAAGTTTGTGTTGTAAGCAGTCCTACCCTTCCTTTGGCTCTTAAAATCTTTCCACCACCTCTTCCTCAATAGAACCTGAGCCTTGGGAAGTATGATAGAGATGTCCCAGTGCTGAATGCTCCACTGTCATTTCTTCCCAGAATTATGGTGTCTTTGAATTATCCCAGTAGTCATGGCCATCTGAAAACAAGAAGCTTCTCAAACTAAAAGTGAGAGTAGCATTATTATATGGGTATGATCCTATAAAAAGTGCTTATAAGGCAGTTTGGTGGGCATAATATATGTATTTAGCCAGACAACAGCAGGCATTACTCACCTAGGGCTCATGACTCCCCCTACCATAGGCTTTTGCACCAGGCATGTATTCCCTCCCATAAAGCAGGTCTCCAGTCCAATTAGAGAACGCTTGGTTTCCCCCACAATAGACGTGCCACTATTGCCCCAGTTGGCACATTTGGTCTGGCTGGCCAATATTAAGGCTTGCAAGGCCCATTGCTGTTCACCACCATTGATGACTTCTCTCTCCCCTAGGGCTGCATGCAGCCACAGCATTTTCCAGCTTTCTGTCAGCTGGTTCACAGGGAGGAGGTTTCCAGCTCAGCTTCATCTCAATTTCTCAGTGACCTGCAGCTCAAGCATACATGGTCTTCAGCAATAGGATCTTACCATCTCATTCTGGTGGGCAACCAAGAGACTTACTATACTTATACTATGGCTTATACTGTTTTGGGGGCCCCGGGAACCTCCCTGGCTAACAACTTGCTGGAAGGTATTCCATATCTTGCACTGAATTTTTTCTAAGTACTTTCAATTTCATTGAGGCTTATATGATCTTTCACAGGGAAGATTCCATATGCATGTGGCAAGAATGAATTTTACTCTATTTGGGGGGACAGCTCTATGGATGTTTCTTAATTTTATTTGGTTTGTATTTGTATTTCAAGACTTTTATTTCCTTGTTAATCTTCTCCTTAGCTTTTTTGATTACTGAAATGGATTGTTAAAATTTTGAACTATTATTCTTGGGTGTGTGGTATGTGCATGAGGGTTATGGGTACATGAGTGCAGCCTTGCAGGATCCCATGTGCTCAGCTGTGACCAAAGTGAAATGTCAGGTTTCCCTCTCCACTGTTCTTCCACCTGGTCTTGGTTGAGCTGGAGTCTTACTGATCCTGGGACTTGCTGTATTTTGTTGTTGTTGTTCTGAGTTCTGGCAATTCCTAGGTCTCTGCTTCCCTGCAGACCTGGTATTACAGACTCATGCAACCACAACCAGCTGTTTCTATGGGTCTTGGGGATGGAACTGACCTCCTCAGGCCTTTGCACAAGATGTGCTCTTAACCACTTAACCATTTCATTGTTAAAATAAAATAGCTTATTTTGCTTCTCTTTAGCAAAATTTCTGTTATTGTTGTTGTCCTACAAATTGTATCTTTGTACTTTATAAACCCATTTACACTATTTTTTTATTGTCCATAATGAGTTATATTATTTAGTGGGCAAACAATGAGTTGTTATCCCCAATTCCCCAATGCCCCCCTCCCCCTTCCCCAATCAGCTGGATATCCTCCTCCATGGGCCAACTGGATCAGTCCTTGTGATGGGGAACCATGGATAGCCTAGTATTCAGCCAGGTTCTCCTGGCCCTAGTATGTTGTTACTGAGGGGTGCCATGCCTCTGGATAGTCTCCCCCACCAAGGCTCTCACAATCTTTCCACCCCCTCTTCTGCTCAGTTCCCTGAGTCATGGTGGATGACTTTAATGTTGTGAGCTTAGGGGTCTTTGTGTCAAAAATTGTTGGTTTCTGTCTTACTGGCTTATCCTGTGTTGATTGAATGGCTGTGGCTGTGGGTCCCTTGTTCATCTTGTCAGTCTCTGTGGGGTTCCATATGGATCTTCCACGATATGACTGTGGTGGCTCCTCTCTTGCCAGGATCTCAGCTATTGGTCTGCTGTCAGTTGGTAGGGTTAGATGAGTCCCAGCTCTCTCTCTGCATCCTGAAAAATACAAACACAATCTCCATCAGAGAGTGAGATCAGTCTAGGTTAACAAATATATACCATTCTGGATTACCTACATCCTATATTTAGTAAGCCTTTCACCAATTGCTCCCATAGTGCATCTTGTTTTGGGAGCCTAAGAGTACGGGATCTGGTGCCTATCGCCCTGAATCCCAAGTTCCAGACAAGGAACTTCCTCACTAAGTGGAAAATTTGGCCGAATTTGAAAGCTGTTGATTTTCTCCCCCAGGCCCAGGCTCCTCCATGGCACAAGTGCTCCTTTCTTACTTTGCTGTTCTCTCCCAGTAGGAGGTGCGGTCATGGCCGCAGATTGTGTTTCATGTCAGTGGTCTCTATTTACTCCAGCTGTTGTTGATCAGCTTCCCCTGGCAGCCTGTGCAGTGCCTTCCAGCACTACACTAACTGCCTTCTGGGGGTTAGATACCTTTCAGGACCTCGAAGGGTCTCTCAATGCTGATCTATGGCATTCTGTGGTTTCCTCACCAACAGGGTTTTGCCTCAGGCCTGGGGAGGGCACTCAAGAGCTTTGACAGAGTCTGTATTTTGTTGTTGAAACCTCATGGGTTGCTTTGGTCAACAGCTCAGTGAGGGAAGGAACCTGTGGTTGGAACCAGGGGTTGTCAGACTGATCTAATTATTCACAGGCTTAGACTCTCTCCCCTACCACTCATTTCCCCTCTTAAGATTACCAGTTTAAGCAGTTTCCTCCAAAATCAGATAGGAGAAAAGAAAGAGTTTGAACAGAAGAAGCTGTTTTTATAAACTCTCTCTCTCTCTCTCTCTCTCTCTCTCTCTCTCTCTCTCTCTCTCTCTCTCTCTCTCTCTCTCTCTCTCTCTCTCTCTCTCTCTCTCTCCCTCCCAGGGCTTTTATTTCTTATGCCGAGATTTGAGTCAATCTCTAGTGTCATTTTGTTTCAACCTGACTGATTGCTTTCAGTATTTTGAATATTTTGAATAGAACAAATCTGCTAATGACAAATTGTCTTAATTTCTCATTTGTTTTAATTTTTTATTTATTTAAGAAAGAGTAAGAAAGAGGCAAAGACAGAAAGAGAGAGAGTGAGAGATAGAGAGTCAATATATGTGCCAGGCCCTTTACCCAATGCAAACAAAGTCCAGATACATGTGCCTCACTGTGCATCTGGCTTTATATGGGTACTAGATATTTGAACCTGGGTCCTTAGGCTTTGCAAGCAAACACCATAACTGCTGAGCAATGTCTCCAGCCAGTCTCATTTGTTTTAAAAGTATAGTCTTGATAGATATAGGACTGTTGATTGGTGATTTTTCTTTTGTTTAAGATATTTTATTAGAGAGGGAGAGAAAACGAGATAGACACAGAGAGAAAGAAAATGAGTATGGATGTGCCAGGGCAACCCTGGACATCAGAATCCTCCCCTTAGTCCAATTTGTTGTTGGTATAGGTGTCACTGCTTGTTTACTTAGTAATTTTCTGGGTGAAATCTGTGAAACTTTTATTCTTTGTTGTTATGTAGCGATGAGATTACCTTTCCGCTTAGCCTAGTAATTAGCTGGGGACTGAAAAGAGATTTCCTTGAATTCGTGTTGAGCCAGGGTATTCCATGACTTTTGCTGTGGGGATAATGTTTGTGGGGAGGCACTTCCTGCTTATCCAGGGTCTGAAGGTCAGCCAGAGGTTAAAATTTAGGCTCTTCTACCTCTTCTGGTCAGGAACACAACCTAACATGGACATATAGTTTTCCAGGAATAAGCTAGAACTATTCAAAGTCCACAGTGTGGTAAATGGGATGTTTAATGTCTCCCATAGCTAATGTATTTGTGAATAAGCCTTGATCCCCAGCAGGTGGAGCCTTTGGGAGATAGATTCTTGCTGGAGGAGGTGTGTCACTTGGGGTCAGCCTTGAGGTTATTAGTTCAGCCCCAGTGGTAGGACGTAGCTCATTCTCTCTGCTTCCCTATCTGCTGCAGTGGAGATGTAATACCCAGCTGTTTGTTCTGCCACGCTTTCCCTGCCATGATAAAATGACCCCTAGAGACTGTCAACTGAAAGAAACCCTTCCCTCTCATAAGCCTTTTCTGGTTAAGCATTTTGTTCCAGAAATGAGAATGTAACTGCTACAGATGCCACACACTTCTGATTCCTCAGGCTTAAACTTTCTGTCAGTTCCTTATTAGTCCTAATTGTTGACACAGCTACAGGAAGCTATAATATTAATAATTGCTACTAATTGTTATCAACACATTACCTAGACATGCACTTTTCACACAGATGGAGTTCTGAGTCTGGTGGAATAAAAACAAGCCCTGAAGGTGGGTGTTTTCAGTGATCAAAGAGTTATATTTCTCAGGAGATGGACCCTGTGGGACACTGGTCTTGTTCTGCCTCTTCCAGTGACTGCGAGGTTGATGATATTGTAATTATCATAGTTGTAAGGCTGCTAGTTTTAAGGAGCAGAAGACAGTAGGATTAAGTCAAATAAAAATGCTACAAATGCCACTGTTTTCACTGAAGGGCTGCTGTTTCTTGAGTCAACTGTTGATGTAAAAGACACAGCTCTCACCTTAAAGGGGATAAAGAGATAATTTATTCTGGAGCCAAATATGCATTACTATGATCCAGGAACATGGATTGGAATTACTTCCAATACCATGTCCAATGTGGTAAAAAATTTCATGATATTCTTATCGTAATGGAACAAAGACAGTCACAAATCCCAGCACTTTAAAATTACCTTGGCAGGACTGGGGAGACGGCTCAGTGACTCAGCACTTCCTTATGAAGTCTGACAGCCTGAGTTCAATTCCCTAGTACCCACATCTTGTAGTCAGCCACACACCACTGGGATGAATCTTTAAACCAGGAACAATTTGGGGACGGACACATTTATTGAAACTACAAATTAAGGCGAAGTTCTGTAACAGCAAAAGAGGCTGGCCTCTTTCACAGGTCCAAGCAGAGAGAAAAACCCATTACCAACACCACACACACAGAATAGGAAACAGGCAGGAGGGGCCAAGGAGAGAATTTCTTCCCCTTTATATAGCCTTAGGGTTGGGTCTTGCAACCCTATCTCAGACTTAATGGCTTCCTGAGTCTCTGGAATTTCCTTCCTGCATGGCCCACACAGGAAAGGATGTTTATTTCCAGCTTCTTTGAGCTTCTTTATATCTTGCCTCTTGCTGAGAGGCTGCCTTCTTGTAAACATCCTCAGATACCCACCCAAGATAATTAAAAGATCCAAGTTGACAACAAAACTTAACCATCACACCATGTAAAGCCAGATGCACCAAGTTTTACATGTGTCTGGAGTTTGTTTGCAGCAGCAAGAGGCCCTGCCCCCTCAAATAAATAAATTAATAAAGATAGTAAGAAAAATAGAGTAAAATTTCATTTGTGGAAACATCAGTTTGGTGGGTTATAGCAAAGGGGAAATTTCTGTTATAGGCCTTGGATATTATCTATGACATTCTTAGCTGTGGGTTGGTGGAGGCTGATGGTTTTGTTAGTACATTTTGCATGGAGTTTACCTGATAGTTACAAATATGTTGCAGAGGTGAGCGATGAATGACAATCAAGAGTGCACATGTTAGACTGAGATCCATCTGGTTTAAGATTTGCAACATTCTAACTCTCCATAACCACAGAACACAAGTTCTAATCAGCCAATCAACCTTGTAGAATCACTAACATAGGTTTTTTTTTTTTTTTTTTTTTTGTCTAGGCACTTCTGTTTACACAACCCTCCTCAGACCAATACAAGCCTTTAGTAATATCCCAGAATTCTTATACATGTAGTTTTGACCATTTTTGCTACTGTTCTTGTTACTTTTATGGAGAAGTGAATTTATGGAAGTCTTTACTCCAGGCTTCTAGAAAATAGTATCTTGGAATACCAGTCCAAGCCATGCATGGAGAGGAAGCAATGAAGGGTGCTCCAGGTCATACCAGCCAGAAGCATAAGCCACTGTTGTTCAGGAAGGAAAGTTCAGCGTGGCTGGAGACAGAGAGCTCCCTGTGACGATGAGAATGAGAATTTAGACAGTGACCAAAACACAATGTTCTCTATGCCCAGATTATTATTGCTGGCTTTTAAGATTTAAAATATTAAGGGCTGGGTAGATGGCTCTGTTGTCAGAATTGCTTGCCTTGCAAACATGAAGATCTGAGTTTGATCCCTACAACCCACATTAAAAAAATAGGTGTGGTGTCATGTGATATGCTGGGGAATGTAGAGACAGGCAAATCCCCATCAGCCAGCCCACTTGGTGAGTTCCAGGCCAGTGAGAGACGTTGCTTCAAGTAGCTGGAATATTCCTTGAGGAACAGTACCCAAGCTTGTCCTCTGGTCTCCACATACACATGTAAGCATGTTGTTGTAGACAGTTACACATTGCTGGGATGAACATCCAAACCAGGCATTGTGTAAGGGAGGAAGAAATTTATTTCAAGCTAACAGATGGGTGGAGGGAGGAGCATTTATGAAGGAAGAAGCTGCTTCCATACATCCAAGCAGAGGGAGAGAAACAACCAGTCAGAAAACATCAAAAGCATCCAACACAGACTGGCAGCAAGCAGCAGGGACCCTGCCAGAGCTCAGACTGCTTTGCGTACTGTGGGGCTGGAAATCAGATCTGCCCCCAAACACACTGTGGTAGTTTGATTGCATGTCCCCCAATAGATTCAAAGGTGTATTAAAAGTTGTCTCCAGCTGCCTGGCTGGAGTAGGTGTCACCGAGGCAGGGTCCTAGGCTCCAGCCCTAAAGTGATTCTGGGGTGGATGTGAAATTTCAGCTATACATCTGCAAAGAGCAGTCAGAGCTCAAGTCTGGAGTTCCTGCTGTTTGCTAGTTGGAGTGTACTTGCTTAAGGTGCTGGTGATGGGTTTCTTACTCTGCTTGGATCTGTGAAAGGGGGCTAGCCTCCTTTGCCATTCTAGAACTTCCCCTGGACCTGTTATTTTAATATTTTCCTCCCCAAACTGTGCCTGGTTGGAGATTCATCCCAGCAGCATGTGGCTGACTACAACACACACCTTAAGGCTGTACCCCAGGATCCACTCCCAGTGACACCTCCTCCAGCCAGGTGGCTGGAGACCTAAGTTACAAGCTTTAATGAAATACTTGAGTTTACGGGGGTCATACATATAAACGACCACACACGTGATCCACTTCTAAACACAAATACACACAAACACATACCATTTAATATTTCAAGTCATAATAATATCACAGAGCAAGGAGAAACTATTACTTGTGTCTTCCCTCCCTAACCTTTTCCATCATCTTTTAAGAAACCCTTCTTTCCATAGGGTCTTCTAAGTTCTTAAAACTGGCCTCAAAGTCAGGGGAGATGGCTGAGCAGTTAAGAGCTCTTGCTTGCAAAGCCTGTTGGCCCAGGTATATGATTCCTCAGCACCCACATGAAGCAGGATGCAAAGTGACACATGCGCCTGGTGTTTGTTTGCAGTGGCAAGAGACCTTAGCATGCACACACACAAAGATGCAATAAATAAATAATTTTAAAAAATAGCTTTGGTAAGTCCCTCCTCTTGGGAACTGATGTTTGGGAAAGTGGTGTGTCTGGAAAGAAAATGTGAATGCTGTCCTAGGAGGTCGAGGTCCCCGGTCGTGATGACTTGTGAATAAGAGAAGAGGTGGTGCTCTGAAACCCCTTTATGTCCCATAGAAGCCCTTCTCACCCTAAGATGGAAGATGGAAATAGAAGAATTTTTTCTATTTTCCTAAGGGCTAGGCTTGAAGAAATCAAGTTCTTTCCAGTGACTTCTGTCTCTCAGGCTTTCTGTAGAGCCAAGGTTAAGCAGTAGGAACCTCGGATCATGGTAATAATAGGAAGAAGCTGTAATTATTCCAGGGTAATTATCTCTGTCACCTGACTACATAGACTTCCAGGACTCTGTGGATCACATTCAGCTCTCTTCCTCTCTCCTTTGCAGGGTGGAGGAAGCACAGAACAGAACTGGGCCTCATGGGGCACCGATTGCTGGGAGGAATGGTGTATCCAGCACTGGCTGAGAGCCCACAAGATGGAAGTGAGGTTCCTGGGTTAAATATAGAGGCATTTTATTGGGTGTATTTGATGGCAGTATACAAAGATGAAAAACACAGAAATTGTTAATCACACAGGACAAAACTTCTGGATGCCTGATTGTCACATCCTTGATTCTCTTCCTCTGTTCCTGGACACCTTTCTAATTTAACAGCATGCCCACCCATATTCTGCCCTTTGCCCTCACAGGTTAATGACGTACTGCATTTATCAGAGAAAGATGATCTGCGTGGCATTACTGAGCACAACTCAGTTCTGCCCTCTGTCGCTCTGATCCATGCAGGAGCAAGGGCTACTCCTTCCTGTCTGTGACCTCAAGGCCCTCCCCCAGCAGGTGACAATGATCATCCTGATGCCTCATTAGCCTAATATAGACTTTGAGACAGTGACTTTGAATCAAAGAGCATTAAGGTCCTCCACAGAAGGTCCTTACATAAGGGCAAGTCTTTCTTCTCCTTCCAAGGGTGCTTTCTAGCTTAGTGAAGATTCACCACTGTCCAGAGATCTGGTTCTGCATGTTTGCTCTGTCCTGTCCAACAGAGGGAAGGATGGCGCTCTCTCTCTCTCTCTCTCTCTCTCTCTCTCTCTCTCTCTCTCTCTCTCTCTCTCTGCCTGTCTCTGTCTCTCTCTGTATGTCTGTATCTCTCTCTTTCTCTCTGTCTTTCTCTTTCTCTCTCTGCCTATCTCTGTCTCTGTCTCTCTCTCTCTTTTCCTTCTTTCTTTCACCAGGATCACATGCAGCCCAGGCTAATCTCAAACTCTGGGTATAGTAGAAGATGATCTTGAACTCCTTCTTCCCCCTTCCACGTGCTGGGTTTATTGGCATATATCACCATGCCTGGCTTAAAATGTTGATTACTATCTGTGTAGTACCTTCACATTGTTGGGATAAAATATCCAATCAAAATCAGCTGATGGGAAAAGAGGGTTTATTTTGGCTTACAGTCTCAAGGGGAAGCTTCCTGATATCAGAAAAAAGCATAGCATAAGCAGAAACTGGACATCACTTCTGACATAGCAGGTGGAAAACAGCAGCAAAGATGAAGCTGAATTCTGACAAGGAGGAGCTTGTTGTCACCCCAAAGCCCACCCCTCAGGAACACACCTCCTCCAGCAAGGCTCCACCTCCCAAATTGCCATCATCTGGGTACCAAGCATTCAGAACACATGAGTTTTTGGGAGAAAGCTAATTCAAATCACCACATCATCCTGATATCCCCAATGAAAAGTGGTAGGAAAGGACACTGAAGCCTGGCCATAGCCCTTGCTTTCCCCAGAGAAACAGGCATCACATTCTGGAACCAGATTCTGCCATCATTGCTATGTGGATGAAGTTGGTTTTGCTTTTTATTTTTCCATTGGAGCAAATGCAGCTTTTCAAATAAAATTCCATCTTAACCTTTATTTAACTGGCATGAAAATAAGCTCATTGGGAAAGATGCCTGCAGCTGAGCTTCTCTGATCCAGGGAGCTGTGGTGTGTGATTATTCGGGTGAGGGGAAGGAGCTATACCATCAGGAGCTCAATGGGGACATTCCAGGACTTATCTGGCTGTGAAACCCCTAGATGGAGGCCAAGGAGAACACCCCGAAGTATTTATGGGGCTTGCTTGGTTGATTCCATGATTTGTGGGATGGGACTGAGCTGATGAAGGAAAAAAAAAGAGTGACTCAGAGTCCTGGGCTGGATGCTGGCCCTGCTTGTGAAGGCAGAGCATGGGCCCCAGCCAGGAGGAGTATCTTGGGTTAGAATGTGTCACAGTTGGCTGTTTCTGGAACTGGGTTCCACACACTAGTGGACCTATAGTCAAAGGATGGGACTAGAGGTGTCACTTAGTCATAGAATACTTGCTTAACACGCACCAGACCCCAGGGGCCACCCAACATGTGGCATGTCACAGTGTGTCCATATCGTATGGTGTTAGAGTTTAAGACTCAGGCCTTCAGTGAGCTGATTTCCCCACGTTAGACACCATTTCCACGTTAGACATTGTTTATGCACCAACATGCATTCAGAGAATCCCCAGGACACTTTCACAACAATGTATAAGATCTGTGAACACTCATACCCATGGGTGGTGGGACATGGTCAGTGCATCCTGAGTGGGGTGGCATCCTTCAGGACATGGGTCACAGAAGCATGGGGAGGAGACTCTTGTGTGTTGAGGCTCAGGAAAGGAGATGTCAATATAGCACACTTGTAGGGCTTCATGGTGGTGAAATTCTTAGAAGAGGGATAATGAAAGGATTGGTCAGGTGCCCTGCAGGGAGCAGAAGGGGCAGCAGGTCTGAGGCTGGGAACAGAGCTGGCTATGTTCTTGGTGGTCACTCTCAGTGTGCCTGGGGCAGGGGAAAGCACAAACCCTGGTCAATCCCAGATCCACTCTCCTTGTTCTAACTGAGCTCTACTGTGTTTGGAGAGACAGTGTGACACACTGATTAGTGACTCTTGTATCTAGAGGTTGCCTGGGACAGTTCAATGAGAAAAAAGCAAAAATCTTTACTCAAAGCTTCTTAGGCCTTAAAAGAAAAGCATTCATTTGCTCTTTGGTTATACTCACTGGCACACATCTTTAAGCTTTCATGACTGCCTTCTGTATTCCTGCCTGGAACACAGATACAATGACAGAGGTGAAGCAGACATATTGTGAACATGAGAAAAGCATGAAGAAAAAAAATCACAAATGAAACAATAAGAAAGATTTATGGAGGGAAAATAAAACTTCTTTTGATGAAGCTGCCGGTGTCAGGTTCTGTTATACAAAGCCAAGTGTGATCTCAGCTGATTGAGAGGGAAAACAGACTATCTAACTGTTTTAGGATTGGGGCTCTGGAAGATGGGGCAGGGATAAGAGTGGGTATGTAATCAACCATGAGGTCTAGGCAGGAGAGGAGAGGAGAGGAGGAAAGTTCCTGAAAAACCTGAGAAGCAGGGACAATGGGTGTGGTGGTTTGAATGTAAAGTGTCTCTCATAGCCTCATGTGTTTGTGAATAAGGCTCTAACTTAGACCCCAGGTGGTGGAGCCTTGCTGGAGGGTGTGTCACTGTTGCGGTCAGCTTCCTAGTTGCTGTGCAGAAAGAACCCAAACAAAAGCGGCTTGTGTATACAGGATTCCTTGCCACAAGGACTAATACAGAGAGCCCACGGAGGAGGATATACAACTGATCAGGGATGGGGAGGGGGGGAATTCGGGAATTCGGGATAACAACGCATGGTTTGCCCACTAAATAATATAACTCATTATGGACAATAAATATATATTAAAATATTTTTAAAAAAGCGGCTTGTGGAGGAATGGGTTTATTTGGCTTATGGACTTGAGGGGAGACTCCATCCTGGCAGGGAAAACGATGGCATGGGCAGAGGGCTGGACATCACTTCTGCCACAGCACTGGAAATAGCATAAGGAAGGTGTGCCAAACACTAGCAAGGGGGAGCTGGCTTATAATCCTCATAAGCCCACCCCCAACAACACAGCTCTAGCAAGGTTCTAATTCCCAAACTGCCATCAGCTGAGGATTGATCACTGAGAACACATTCATTTGTTTGTGGGGGACACCTGGCTCAAACCATGACAGTCACTCAAGGTGGACCTTGAGGTTTATTAGTACAGCCCACTGGGTGTTTAGTAGCTAGCTCATTCTGACTGCCTGATCCCAGCTGATGTGACAAGATGGGACCCCCAGCCTCTGCTCTGCCATGTTTTCCCTGCCATGAGGAAAGTTCCCTTTGAACCATAAGCTGAAATAGATCATTTTCTCTCATAAGCTGCTTATAGGCAGGTGTTTTGTCCCAGCTATGAGAAGGTTTAGCTTCTCAATGGGAATCTGTGTACCCAGGGGTCTATGCAGTGTGTGATAGCCTGCATCTTGGGTGGGAGGACCTGGAATTGGGTATTGATTTCTTTTTTGAGACAGGGACACTGAACTTAGGATCTTCTTGTCTTCGATTGCTAGGATTACAGGCATGTACCATGTAACCAGCCTACCTGTTGCTTGCTGGTATGGGCTGTGACTGATATGACGAGGCTCAGGTGGGGTACAAGTTACTGAAGAATCCTGGCAGTAGGAACACACTCCCATCCATATTTGAGCTGGCCTACTCTTCCTCAGTGGCACACAAGAGAGCACTGTGTTGTAGTTACCTTTGCATTGCTGGGGCAAAGGACCTGACCAAAAGCAGCTGATGGGAGAAAAGTTTTTTTTTTTTTTTTAATTTTGGCTTACAGTTTCGAGGGGAAGCTTCATGATGGCAGGGGAAAGCACGTCATGAGCAGAGGCTGTGTATTACCTCCTGGCCACAACAGGTGGAAAGTAACAAGAGAGCAAGAAACCTCAAGGTCCAGCCTCCTTGTGACACACCTCCTCCAGCAAGGCTCCACCTCCCAAGTTGTCATCATATGGGGACCAAACACTCAAAACATCTGATTCAAATCACCAAACACTGTCGACATCAAATCATCCACCCCTTTGTTTGAATCCATCGGTTAGTAGTCGCTTCACCTCTGGCCTGATGATGTCATTTAGTTGTTCTTAACCTGGCTTGCTGTCTCCACTCTCAACCTCAAAGGAAATTCCTACAGCAAAACAGGAAACCTTCCAGGCTCTTTGGCCTGTAAAACCTCCACAAGGAAAGCAAATCAGAGCCAGGAAGCACAGTGCAGTGCTCTGACAGTAGAAAAATCATTCACCCTCTTTTCCAAGGAAAGAGTCACTTTGCAGGCAGATTCTCATTTTGGGCTCTTCCTCAAGTGACATGTGACCCTAAAGGAAGATGCCACTGTGCATAAGCCAGATAAGGTGGTGATGGGTGCCAGGGGGAGATGATAACAATGATTGGAACCAGGTCCTCACAGTGCCACCTTCCTAGAAACTGCCTCTAATGGAAAGCTTGTACATAATGAGTATCTCAGCCATGGACCCCCCCCATCACCAGCCTCCCTCCCCTCCATGGTCTCAGCCATCACTCCTTTCCTTCACATTAGGAATTGACTGACTCAAAACCCAGACAATGATTTTTATAATATCTTCCCAGCACGTCTGTGTTTCTCTCTGGTTGCCGGGTCCCTATGACAATTTTGAGAATCTTCTGGAATCTCTCTATAGATCCATTAGCTGTGGAGGAATGTTTCTAGCCATAATACTGGTTGATTTGTTACCCCAGAAACATGTCCTTTTAATTCTCCAAGAAATTGCTCACTGTGACTCATGTGTAGGTTGGGTCTCAACTATAGTTGCATCAGTCCCCAGTCAGGGCCGCTAGCTGTTCAAATCATTCGACATCTCTTTCGGAATGCCTGACTGATTGCACTCACCTCCAGAAATATTAGTGGATTCTCGGCTGCGTTGGATCCCCAAGCACATTAACACACAGTCCTTGGTAAGCTTCCTGAGAGAACAGCGTTACTTCTTACCTCAACTACACTCCTGTCAGGCTGCAAGTAGGAGTGAGTGCTTCATGGCTCTCCCAGGACCCTAGACCACCCTGCTAGGCCACCTTGGACTGCAGCCACATCCAGGGCTGGACTGTGTCAGATATAAGACGGAGTCAAAGGCCTCAGTCACTAGTTACTCTTCAGAGAGGAGTTCTGCTCCGTCCCAAGAGCACAAGGCCACAAGTCTTATAGGACATGGAGCAACACAGGAGCTCTGGGACCCTAAGGTTGGCCTTCTCAGTTGCTGCCGACCCTCAGGGGTGAACCTGGTGAGGCAGTGACAGAGGAGCAGAGTGTGGGTGTGGGGAACATAAGGCTGGTGACTCTGCTGAAGCACCAAGGTGGGTCTCATCCTCCCAGCCAGCCCTAACCCCTGGATACTGATGAGAGGGACCCACTCCCTGTCATGTCCCACAGGCTTGGGGACCACAGCTATGCTGCTAAGAATAGATGCAGCATCTCTCTTTTGGCATTGGGCTCTGCTTTCCTAAGAGTCCCATCTGGATCCCTCTGTCAACCCCAGAGTGGACTACCTCTTTCCAGGAAAAAAGATTGACACCTTGTGGTCTGGGATGGCTCCAGAAGGACTTTCGGCAAACAGGACACATTCTCGGTCCTAGTTCTCCAGTGAAGCTGGAGTGAGGAGAGGCTGAGTATGGGTGCACATGTGAGTGTGAGCACGAGGGTGTGAGGGTGTGAGGGTGAGAGCCGAATCTGCAAGTGTATGAGTGAGAGTATATCTAGAATGTATGAGACATGTATTCACCCCAGACAGGAGACACTCACAGACACAAGACAGGGTTCTGCCCAAGTCCAGCCTGGTGAACCAATGTATATTGCAGTTACTTACAAGAGCACAGGAGACCCAAAGGCAACAACACAACCAGGAGCTCCAAGGTCAACTCAAGGGGCAGCAATACCAATGCAGAGTCCCACTCAGTCCACTAGCTACCTCTTTATAACCTCAGGGAGGGAGGTTGACCTCACAAGGGTTTTTGAAGCCTCTTGGGATTGTGGATATTTCCATCCCTCCCTCCCTCCCCCACATGGGGAATGTCCATAGGCACCATCTACTGAGGGTCAGCAGGGCCATCACAGCCACGCTGATTCAAGACAGCAATGGTCATGCTGAGTCCAAGTGAAATAGATACACACTAGAATAATGTGTGTGATGCATTCAAGTCAAGGTGCGTCAGCTTCTCAAAGTATGAGCTAAATAAGCCGTGTGTGTGTGTGTGTGTGTGTGTGTGTGTGTGTGTGTGTGTGTGTTTCTTCAGGTGTTCTGTTGCAGTGATATAAATGGACTAATAGTTCTGTAGGTTGAGGACTTTCCTGCCAGGGTCTTAGCCAGCTCAGCATTCCTTTTATTTGTTACACCCTAGAAACACAAAGTAAAAAAAAAAAAAAAAAAAGCTGGGTGCTGGGTGTGGTGGCACACACCTTTAATCCCAGCACTCAGGAGGCAGAGGTAGGAGGATCAGCGTGAGTTCAAGGCCAGCCTGAGACTACAGAGTGAATTCCAGGTCAGCCTGGGCTAGAGCGAGACCCTACCTCGAAAAACCACAAAAAAAAAAAAAAAAAAAAAAAAAGCTGGGATTTAGTCCTAGGACCTGGTGAAAGAGAAGCAAAAGGTTTAGGTTTTTTATTCCCTCCCCAAACACACCCAAAAATCAAACAGAAACAAAAGTCCAACACTTGCATTTAAACCAAGAGGTAAATGTTGTTAAAATCAACTCAGCCTCAGCTACAAAAACCCAGAAGCAAAGCTGAAGGAGAGGAAAAATCTCCTGAGAGAAGGAGCCACTTGCTTGCTTTCTAAATAGACTATTTGCTATGTCATTTAACATCTGCAAATGTTTCTACCACTGAACATCGCTAAGGTCAAATTGGATAAAACATATTTCCATACAATCAGATCGTTTTGTATTCAAAGCTTCCTACGGGAGCCGTGCCGCTGGCTGTGTGTGGCTACAGCTTTCGCAGGAAATGCAGTGCATCCTGGTGTGTGGGTTTACTGTGTGGGCATGCTGCCTGGAGGGGAATCAGCTGGGTAGGTGCCATCCTGCCATCCTGGCAGTGTGTACAGCATCCAGAGGCATCTACATCAAGACAGCCTCAACAAACTGAACCAAGAAGAGACATATTGATCTCTTTAATTTTTCAATGGCATGGTTTGATCCAGGTGTCCCCCACAAACAAATGTGTTCTGAATGCTTGAAACCCATCTGATGGCAGTTTTGGGTATTAGAACCTCGCTGGAGCTGTGTTGTGGGGGCGGGCTTATGGGGGTTATAAGCCAGCTTCCCCTTGCCAGTGTTTGGCACACCTTCCTGCCGCTGTTTGCAGTGCTGTGGTGGAGGTGATGTCCACCCCTCTGTTCATGTTGTAGGAAATCCCTGTGACAAACAGACAAAGCCATTTCAGCAAGAGGAGAGAGAGTGTCATTTATTATTATTATGAATTTAGGAATTTACGCTGGAGGGCCAAGCATAGATGAAGCATTTGGCCCCGAGCCCCTGTTACAAAGGGGTTTTATAGGGTACAGAGTTGTGTATGTGACATTAGACATGTAAATTAACAATCACAAGGAAGCAGATGCCTACACCTAGCAACTCACACCTTTACAATGGGTTCTGGAGAAGCTCAGATAATCCTCCCCAGGTATTCTCCAGCCTCATCTTCTCCTAACTTCCTTATCACACTTAAAGCAAATATGTCTCACTGAACTTCAAAGCTCTGGTAGTTTCTCACCTCATGCTATGTGACTGGCCATCTGTGGCCTGCAGAATGTGACAATGAGGAAGGGGGAGGACAGGAAGCTCACACTCATTTTGCTATAATAATGTCATCATTTTCCCTGCTATCATGGAGTTTCCCTTTGAGTTCATAAGCCAATATAAACCCATTCCCCACCCCAAGCTGCTTTTTAGTTGGGTTCTTTGTCACAGCAACGAGAAGTTAACTACAACACACTCTTCAGTGATGGTTCATTTTGTCAATTTGATAGGATTTGTAATAACCGGTGAAGGATTATGTAGATTAGTTTAGCCCCTGGGTGTGTCTGTGAGGGATTATCTTCATTAGGTTAATTGAAGTGGGAAGACCCATCTTAACTGTAAGCAATTCCATTTCATGGGCCAGAATCCTGGATGGTATAAATAAGAGAGGACTGGTTGAGCACCAGCATTTATCTCTCTCTGTTTCCTTACTGTGGACTGAATGTGACTAGCTGCCTCGAGCTCCTGTCACCATGTCTTCTGTACCATGATAACCTGGAACATTAATCTGAAATAAGTCTGTCCTGCCCTAAATTAATTCTGGTCAGGTATTCTGTCTCAGCAATGAGAAAATAACTGATAGGCCTTTCCAGTATTCCATTTCTCTGTTTTCATAGTGACCAAGGAGTCCAGGGTTCCCCTTCAACTCCTTCATTGAGTTTCCTCAACAGGTACTTCCTGACTTCATTTATCCCAGATCAAGAAGAATGTGATATAGAAGAGATTTCTGCCCTTTCATTAGTGTCCAAGTCATTGCTAAGCTTCAACCTTAAATGTACTTGAAGGCACATGTTATGAACAATTGCTTCAGGCTGTGGAACCTTTAAGAGGTGGGGCTCATCCAGAAGTTATATCATTGGGGCTGTGGCTTCCAAGGGATTTGTGGAACTCTGCCTCCTTCCTCTTTTTCCTCTTTTTCCAGAATGCCATGAGGTGTTTTCCTCTACCATGTTCCCTGCTGTGACATGCTGTCTTGTCATAGGCCCAAAGCAAGGGAGCTATCTTACCACAAACTAAAACCACAACACTATGAGCCAAAATGAATATTGTGTTACAGTAATGGAAACTGTGACTAACACAATTACTCATCTTCTCTCTACCATGACAATATCTAATTGACAAGGTGCTGTCAGGTCATCTGAGATAATCAAGAGGAAGCAATTAGCATAGCACCATGGAGGTTGGTGGAAACATTGCCATTGTTCTAGTTCTCAAAATTTCTCATGTTGCCATAATTACTAACTTCAGTTTAACATTTCTAGCACTTCACTATCTCTACATGTTCTGTACCTAATATTACACTTCTGCCCTAAAAGCTAATATACAACCAAGAGATAGACCCAGGTCTGTATGTCTTTAGTCAGTGTTTATAGAAATCCAACAGTGTCAAGTGATACGTCAGGTGAGGGGAAGCAAAACAGAATATACTATTCTTATGTCCGAGGTAACAGAAGTGTCCTGCACTCCCTTGCTGTGGTGGTTTTGTTGCAGGTTTGGAGGGGACAGAACCTTATTCAGCTCTGGCTGGGCTTCGCTTGGAGGAGAGAGTGCTGGACACTTGTCACTAGGATTCCCCAAGCCAATGGACACTCAGTGGCTATTAGAACCCCCCAAGCCAATATCTCTGCAGTCCATTGTCTGACAGCCTGCAAAGAATTGACAGGTGTAGACAAAGTAGAAGGGCAAGTTAAACAAAGACTTTTTTTCATAGAAAGTGAAGCAGAAATCTCTCAAGCTGAGAGAAGCCCTGAGTGGGTCACCCACTTGGTATCTGGGATGAGGTGTTCTTATACCCTCAGGGTTGTAAATTAGGCATCAGGTTAGAGGGGATTGGATTGGTTACTTTGAATGTATATGAGAGCTCATGATAAGGGCTTGAGAGATGGCTCAGCAGTTAAAGCACTTGTCTGCAAAGCCTAAGGACCTGGGTTCCATTCCCCAGTGCCCACATAAAGCAGGATGCACAGGGTGGTGCAAGCATCTGGAGTTCATTTGCAGTGGCTAGAGGCCCTGGAGTGCCCATTCTCTCTCTCTCTCTCTCTCTCTCTCTCTCTCTCTCTCTCTCTCTCTCTCTCTCTCTCTTTCTCTCTCATAAATAAATAAATAAAACCTTTTTTAAAAAAGGAGCTCCTGATTAAAAGCAATAGAACAAGAATAAGAATAAGGGCTTACAGGCTTGTGGTCAGCTGACATTTTGGTGAGTCAGGGCTTTTTGGAATTCAGTCTCTGGACTCTGTTCTCTGGAATTGTCACTAGTGTCCTCTTTACGGCCCTGTAACTCTGACCACCAACAAAATGTTAACTAATGTAATCCTATTCCTGTCAATTTGAATGTGAAGTGCCCCCGAGGTCTCATGTGTTTGTGATTGAGCTCCATGATGGAGTCTTGCTACAGGAGGTGTGTCACTAGGGACAGACCATGAGGTTCACTAAGACTACCTCACACTACTTACACCCAGGTTGGTGACAGTTTCCTGCTCTGCCAAGACATGATGAAGCTTTCCTCGAGACTGTCAGCTGAAACAACCCCTTTACTTCCATCCACTGCTTCTGGCCAGGTGCTTTGTCCCAGGAACAAGAAGTTAACTATAACATTTGCTTTAGCACACGTCACTGGGAGTCTTATTTTCCGTTTTCATTGATTGACATAATGGATCAGATCTGCTAATGTCCAGTGAAGAAAGAGGCTAAAAAAGTGGGTGGATAGAATTTTTGGGATGTAGTTCAGCAGACATTTCATTCTGTATCTCTATGCTTGTTTTTACCTAAAAAACCACCCAAGGATGGTACATAGAAGTTCTGGTGCTGATGCCTGCTTGGTGTTCGAAGGTAGGTTCATATTGCTTCCTCATAAAGCTGTGTAGGTAGAGTGCACATAAAGGTGGGTAGGCCTTCAGTATAACAGCATAACAGAAAGTACCTGTTACCTGTTTCCCTCCTAAGCAATCTTCTAGTGTCAGGGGCTCTGAGACCTTGTCCTGTCAACATGTTATTAAGGAAACTTACAAAGTGGTGGGCCATCCAGACACTTCAAGGACACTGCTCATGGGAAAGGACAAAGGAATGCTGCAGGGCTATTATAATCACTCTGATTCAAGACAGCAATGGTCATGTTGAGTCACATACTAGAATAATGTTAGAATAATTGTGTGAGTGCATGCAAGTCAAGGTGTGTCAGCTTTTCAAAGTATGAGCTAAATTAGCCGTGTGTGTGTGTGTGTGTGTGTGTGTGTGTGTGTGTGTGTGTGTGTGTGTGTGTGTGTGTGTGTGTGTTAGGGCTTGTGGTCAGCCCAAACCCCAAAGAGAGTCCAAGAGGAAACAGCTCCCTTCTGCTTCAAGTGAAGAAAGGATTTGTCATTCACAGAAGCAGGTCTCAGTGCATCAGGCCCTACAACTATAAAGTGAAATGCATACAACCAGGATATACAGTGAGCTCATTTGGGGTGAAGGGAGGAAACTGCAAAGTTATGTTATTTAACGTAGAATCTTCCTTTATAATTTTTTCTTATGTATATCTTGTGAGCTATATATTTTAATATAAATACAAGAAAATAGTTTGAGGATAAAAACTCATTATTGATGGAGTACGAAATGCAAATATTTGAGGGCTGAGGAGATTTCTTAATGGTTAAAGTGCTTACTTACAAAACCTGCAGCCCAAGTTCAATTCTCCAGCCTCTCACATAAAGCCAGATGGACATTTGTCTGCAGTGGCAAGAAACCTTAATGTATATGCATGCTTGCACACACATTCACACATATACACATGTGTGAAAATAAATTAATTTTTTAAAGATTCCCTAAAATAGAATACAAATGTTTGGAATGTATTGATCTGATATTTATTTCTCAATTATGTATAATTTCTGAATGGCTATTAATAAAAGATGCTTCAAACATTTGCAGTAATAACTCTGATTTGTCAGTTGAGGTAAGCTCCTCTTCATAAGGCGACTAATGATGAATTCTATACATGGACAAGTAGTTCGATGGATGGACAGATGGAGGGATGGACAGTACTTGCCTATACTTTACTCAGTACGCTCACCTGAGCTCCGTACCTGAGTACCAGGGATTCTGAAATCATATACGACACACTTCAAGGAAACAAAGGAGATAGATATGGGGGACCTTTGAGAGAAGTTTTTATCACAGAGTGTAATCCAAACTGCTTTAAGACATGCTATCCCTCAAATGGTTTTTATTATAATGGTCCTTGTAGCAGGATTGTGACATCACAGGACCACCGGGAAAGAACAGCCTCTTGCTGCAGATCTCTGGACAGGGAACAAAGGAGCAAGGTGCCATGATTCTGGATTTCTGTCCCTGTCATAAATTCAACTCATTCCTAAATCAGAGGCTGAAATTTTTTTCTAACAGTGATCAACATTTCTTTAGCATTTCAACATTAAATGATTTGCAGCTTTTTTTTTTTAAGGTCTATCAGAAGCTGGTGGGCTTTCAAGTATTTATTCACAGAGTAACTAAATCTGTGGTCCAGCAGAATTCCCTAATCAGAACAGGCTGTGAAAAAAAATGCTTGTCCCAGCAAACTCCTCTCTCTGTCCCCTCCCCCAGTGACACTGGGGGTATGGAAGCCAGACAGCCAGGAAGTGACCCTGATTCCCTGCCCCTGTTGGATGGTATCTTGTGCGACCAGGAAGTCCCTTCCTCCTTTTCAATTTCATCAGCAAAATCCCCCACAAACCATGATAAAGTCATCAGAGTGACGAACAGTGGCCTAATTGGTATTAAAGGATATTTATGTGGGAATGACTAAGTTAAAGCCCCTAATTGATTGGAGACACTTGAGTAATAGAACCCACGGAGTCCCATTAGCATTGCATTGACATATTAGCTTATCTTCCTCCTGATGCCAAAAGGATACGCTTGGGAGCCTTGCACAGTAGCACATCCAGGGGAAGATTTCTGACCTTAGATTTATGTTATCTAAAGCAACAAACCCAGCTGCCTACTTCATGGCCCGAAATACAGATTTTCCATTTAGCCGGACACCATGAATCTGCTGCTACGGTTATGTCTTCAATTACAGCCCCCTTGAGTGCACGTGGCATTCTACTGCACTTGTTTATTTATCCTCAGGCCTCTCCTTGGAGGAAAATCGCAGCTCAGCTCCCTCGCCCTGGAAGGTGGGCACCTCGTTACTGGGGATCTGTCAAGCAGACAGATGCTGGCAGTGCTCAGGGGCTGGTCCGGCTGCTCTGAGCTTGGTTGCCTTTCTCTCTTTAAAGATCTTCTTCCATCAGAACTTTCCAAGAAATAATGAGCTCAGTTCCCCTGATCTGTTCAGGGAAGACATTCCCAAAGCAGAGACACTAGGAGCATTTTAAAGTTAGTTAAGTGTTCCCTGAGCCCAGCTCTGCTTGGGACTTCAAATCCATTCCTCATCCCAAAGAGGGAGGGACTCTGTTCTCAGTGTGTCCACATCCTATGTGGAGATACAGCTTTCCTTTTCCTAAAAAAAATGAGAATGTGTCAACACTGAATAGGCTGTTCTATGACCTGCTTAAAAATCGGTAGTACTTTGAGCTATAGTAGGGTTATATGCTCTTATTTGAAAGTTCTACTAAGTATACAAAGGTGAGTCTTCCAAAAAGAACTGGAATTTCCAGGTGAGATTTTTCTTTTTAATTAAAAATTTTTAATTTATTTTTTAAAAACCTCTGAGGTCTTAGGTTTTATTAAATATATTTTTATTGATTTGCAAGCAGAGAGAAAATGAGAGAAGAGAGACAGACAAAAAAAGAATGAGCACTCCAGGCCCTCCAGCTGCTGCAAATGAACTCCAGATGCATGCACCACTTTGTGCCTCTAGCTTTAGTGGGTACTGGGGAATTGAACCCCAATCATTAGGCTTGGCAGGCAAGTGCCTTAATCACTGAGCCTTCTCTCCAGCCCTTTTTTGGTTTTTGAAGCAGGGTGAGACTGACCTGAAACTCACTATATAACCTAAACTTAAAGGCTTGAGCCACCCAGCCTGGCTTCATTTGACCTTTTGATTCTAGAAATACACAGATAATCATGAGATGAACCCTCACATCTGCATCAAGTAGCTGCAAAATCTTTATTTTGTCCATCTTGTTTCATCTGTTTTCTTCCCCTAACACACACACACACACACACACACACACACACACACACACACACACACACCCTCATTTGTTTTGTGTTGTTTTGTCTGGAGTATTTCAAAGCAGTTTTGGCACTCTGGAAATTCTAAATGACAGGAAGAGAAGTATAAGAAAGGGTCACCAGATAAGGCCTCTTCCTTCCTCCCCTTTGTGTGTGAGAGGCTGAGCCCTCATTCCCTGCTTATCCTGTGAACTTGAAACAGCTGTTTTGTGGAACCTACTTTGTGTCACTAGTGTGCACTGTAAGATCAGAAAGGTGCTCTGGGTCTTCTCACATACCATCTTTCTAACGTCTACCAAGCAACCTGGCCTTTCTGAGACGAAGCTGGGATGTTCATAGCAGCCTGGGGGCTGCCGTGCCAGGTTGGAGAGCTCAGATGCAGGTGGGGCACCACACACAGTGCTGGGCTCACAGGAGGCATTGGTGAAAATCTCAGTCCCTCTCCCTGACAAAGCAGGTCACAGTGAAGCTATGGACCCTGATCTTGGAGGAAAACAGCTTAGCTTATGCCAGCAGCTCAGTCAGACTCCTAAGGTGTCACCAAGCCATGAAAATTAATACCCCCTTGTTTTATCTGCTCTCAACCTGTTCAAGTGAGTGGTGATACAGAAGCTGTAGGGATCTGAACAATGAATGCATCTAAAGGCACATTGGCTAACTTGAGCCAACCTTGATCAGGGTCCTTGTTTCCTTGGGGAGCACTGGCCTTGGAGCTCCATGGGAGCTTTCATTCCTAGTCTGGGGCCTGTGGCTCTAATCAGTCAGGTGACATCTTTGAGTGGGTGGGCACTGTTGCTAATGATAGACTGGGAATGTTGGAGTGTATCATGCCTGTGAGAAGTGGGCATGTAGAACCTGAAAATACCCCAGCCTCCAAATTAGCCAGAACCTGATGATGTGAATGAGTGTGCATTTGAGATTATGTGTTGCTTTATGCAGTTGAAAGGACGTGTGCTTCAGAATGGGCAGTTCTGCCTTCAAGCCTGGGCTTTAAACAATGTTTTAAAATAAAGTAAATCTTTATTAAAAATTTAATCCCCTCCCACCATCCTCCCTTGCCTCCCCACAACCATATCCACTGAATCATCTCTTCTTCCTTACTGTTCCCTCTTCTATAGTCATGTCTTTTGTTAACCCTTCTCCATCAGCCATGATGACCTGTTCATGGGCCCAATTTTATACAGGTCTTGTGCAGGTAATGACAGCTGCCGTGAGGTCACGAATACAGTGACCACTTTGTGTGTGGAGGACAGCATTGCACAGCACTCCTCCCCATCCTGATGACGAAGCTCTTACATTCCTTCTGCAATCTCTTCGAAAACAGTCCCTGAGCCCTGCCTCCCTTAGTGCTGAACGGACACTGACACTTCTCACCATTTTGACAACTTTTGAGTCTCTCCAGCAGTCACTGCCGTCTGCTTAGTAAGCTCCTAATGATCTTGACTACTTTTGCCTAAAAAGGAGAAAAAAAAAAGAATGTGATTTGTGTATTTTGCCTCCTTTTCCTCCTGAGATTTCTTAGCTGGAAATTAAGCCTTGGCTTTCTTATTCTCCAGCCCCATGACTCAGGGAAGGCCTCACTCTCTGTTTCTGCTTCTCAGTGGGAGGATACACATCCTGTGGCCTTATGGGATCTATATCACAGGGTTGCTCATTCATTCATGATTCAAATTTTATTTAATGCCTACTTTATAGTATTAGACTTCACTACAGATGTGGTGAGATGTAGAAAAGATGAAACATAAATTGCAAAATAGATCGAGAGAAATACCACAGTAGAACAGAAAACAAGGCTGGACATGTAAGCTCAGTGTTAGCATTTGCCTGCTATGTGCAGAGCCTTGGGTTCCATCCCCACACTACTACAAAACAAAGTATGTGTAAATAAATAAGTAAATGAATAAGTAAATAATAGCAAAAAGCAAATATGGTTCAGTGAATAAACTATTTGCCTCTCAAACATGAGGACCTGAGTTTGAGCTCTTGAATCCACGAAAAATGGCATTGTGGTGTACACCTATAATCTCATAGCTGGGAAAGCAGAGACAGCAGGATCCCTGGGGCTTGCTGACCAGCCAGCCTAGCCTAATTGGCAAGCTCTAGGGCAATTAGAAAATATCTCCAGAAGAGGTGGATAACACCCAAGCTTGTCCGGGGCCTCCACCAGAGTGTCCACACGCATACATGCGCATGCAAACACACATACATGCATACCTCTCACATATATGCAAAAAAAGTAAAGAACCAGAAGGGAGCAGTGGGAAGAGACGGTGATGTTATTTTAGAGATTCAGCCAAGTAAGTAGTTACCGAAGAGGTGACCTTTGAATAGACACTCAAATAAGATGGAGTAAAGCAAGAAGATTGTTGGGAGAGAGAGCATTCATGAGGAAACCAAGTGAATGGATCCAGAGGCAGGAACCTGCCTGGAATGTTGGAAGACCAAGGGGACTGGTGTATAAGGAATAAAGGGAGGGGACTAAACACGCTCAATAGATTGGGTGGGTCTTTGGAGACCTCTGAAAGATGTTGGCTCTTGTTTGGAGCCATTAGGAGGTTTGGAGCAGAAGTGTAATATGGTTTAAATCAGTATTAGTTTCTCTCTCTCTCTCTCTCTCTCTCTCTCTCTCTCTCTCTCTCTCTCTCTCTCTCTCTCTCTCTCTCTCTCTCTCTCTCATTCTTGTTGGTGATGGAGTCCAGGTCCTAGAACATGCTAGACAGTATTCTCACTAAGCCACTCCCCAGCCTGGACCCAACACTTTACAAAGTATCAACTAGAGACCCCCAGGATCCCCTAAGACTTCCCAGAGGTCTCCAAGAGTTCAAAAACAACTTTCATCTTAATATAAGACAAAGTTGCCCTTTCCATTCTTCTTGCTCTCTCACAACTTTGTAGTGGAATTATCTACAAATGGCTTGGCATATTCTGCCGTGGACTAAAAGCAGAAGAATATCTTAAGATTGAAGTTAATTAAAGAAACCTGCAAACTTTATTCACAATGTGCACTGCTACTCTTCATTACCTTCTTCTTTGGAAAAATAGTGATTGTTTGTGGAATCGTATGTTAACAAAGTACCTTTGTTATTTGTAAATGATTATTTTCTGTTAAAATATTTATTTATTTACTTACTTATTTACTTATTTATTGTGTGTATGTGTGTGTGCTTGGGTGCATATGTCAGTATCTTTGCCCCTCCAAGCAAACACCAGGTGCACGCACCACTGTGTGTTCAGCTTTATGTGGGTACTTGGGAATTGAACCTAGGCCAGCAGACTTTGCAAGAAAATACCTTTAACTGCTGAGCTATTTCCCCAGCCTCCGTAAATGAACTCCTTCAAAACTTTATTTTTAATGCCCACTTCAGGTACAACCCACAAAGACAAAAGCTTTCTGGATACTCTATCACTTTGGAAGGAGTAAAGAATTCTATAATGAGGGAGGGCGGAGCAAGATAGTGACTGAGTAACAACTTCGCCAGGACTCTCCGAAAGGTTTGACCCCCCTCAACTGGTATCCAGGCTTTGGACACCAGCTGAACCCGAGTTCGGACTCTCCCTCCCTCCCGAACTCCTGGGCTGCAGCAGACGGGGTTCGGGAGCAGCTCTCTGCTCCCCTGTGGAGCAGAGGGCCGACCCTCCCGCCCCCACTGGCTCCCGCCATTATCCCCCGGGGCGGATTCCAGGCTCTCCGCGGCGGAGGAGGTTTCATTGCAGGACTGAGACCCGGGCACCTGGCCTCTCCTCGGCATCGGCTTGGGGCCCACAGCAGGCTTCCCCAGCAGATCTCAGCTCTGCAGGAGAACACAGAGTGGGCTGGGCCACGGAGGTTTGGGGAGCACAGAACAGGCTGCGCTTAGTGCACCCAGGGTGCAAGCCTCTGTCCCCTCGCGCGGGTTC
>PVHP010015725.1:18654-37152 GCA_004024765.1 Zapus hudsonius | reverse complement strand
TAAGCTCACAACCTTAAAGCAGCCTTAATGCTCATCCACCACGACTCAGGGAACTGAGCGGAAGAGGGGGCGGAAAGATTGTGAGAGCCGTGGTGGGGGAGATTATCCAGAGGCATGGCCAGGAGAACCTGGCTGAATACTAGGCTATCCATGGTCCCCTGTCACAAGGACTGATCCAGACGACCCATGGAGGAGGTTAGCCAGTGGAGGGGGGAGGGGAGGGCAGCGGGGAATTGGGGATGACAACTCATTGTTTGCCCACTAAATGTTGTAACTCATTATGAACAATAAATTTTTTAAAAAAAGAGTTAAATGCAAAAGAGATCTTTGTTCAAGTAAGAAAAGAAGCCCACTTCCCTCTCTTCCAAAGGTGTGCAGAGACTGAACCATCCACACTTCTGTCCCTCATCCGATATAGATGTCCCCAAAGGAGCCCTCAGGGAGGCACATGAATGCCTCCGACTTTCACTAAATGTTTTTTATTCAAGTGCCTCTATTGCCACATTCCTGAGAACACTGGAGAAGTGGGGGGGGGGCGTAAGTAGTACAGAAGAGATTCTGACTGTCTGTGATGCAGTTTGTCATTGTTCTGCAGACAAAAGGCAGACTGTCATCATAAACAGCATTTATTCCCTTCATATTTGTGGCTTAGGGCTGGAAAGGGGAGGTGTCCCCAACTCGAGTTGTAAAACACATAAATAATACTAGAAGCTTGCAAATCATTGATCAAAATAAACAGAAAGAGTTGGCAGTGTTGAAGGCCAGAAAATAGATGCTGCAGGCACAAGCTAATTTACTACCTTTTAAAAAATACCTTCTCTACCCCTAGCAGTGAAAGTTGAATGAATTCATTTGCCTCTTCAGCTGCAGGTGAGGAAGATGAAACTTCTAAATCACAGTCTATGAATTATTTTGGGCATTCAAGTACCTGTAGGTTATATTTTATTTCAGAAGTAGTTTCTAAATGAATAGCCCTTGTGTTTAGTAACTGCATGTACTTGGGTGCTCTTTTGTGGATTAAATGAAACCATCGAGCACACCAGCTTGTTAAAGCCCGTGGTCATAGAAGCTCAAGTTCATTTCAATGAGCTTTCTTAGAGAGTAAAACTGATTTCAGGATCTGGGAAGAATTCCTACTGTATACCACACTTGGCCAATGTGACCTCATCAGAGCTCCTGAAGAATACAGATGTGAACCCCACCTTCCCTTTCGGACTCCCTCAAACATGAAAAATATGACACAGTGTGATGCTCAAATTGAGTCTTCTGAGGATGGGGACACCGTAGCTAACTTCCTCATGGCTGTAACCTGTGCAGAAAGCTCTATGGGAGAATCCCCATAGGAGGAGAGAGGCTGAGAAACTCTCTCCATGTTATTACATGTTGAAAGGTTTTTCATTTACTGCTGGTTAAAAAAAAATATATGTGTCTATTGTGGCTGCTAATAAAAACCTGTGAAACCACATGGGTGCAAAGTCTTTTTTTTTTTTCAAGTCTCCAAGAACCTGGTGACAATTCTTAAGTTCGCTGTTTGAGGGTTGGGTGTGAAGTATTTCACCCTGTTTGTGATGGCAGGTTTACATGTGAGCTGTAACCTATTCGAGCCATATAATGAAACTAGATTTCAGTCAAGGACAGGGTTTCTCGACATAGATTGCATGGGATTGTTCTAAACACAAACTGTAACCATATAAATATGGACTGCACGCGAGAATCGGCGTCCTATGGGTTAGCACACTTGAGTTAATAGGGAGTCCTTACACTTTTCCAAACAATGTAGCTTGCAATGCTGGGCAATGTTGACAGTACCCAGAGCAGAGACATCTCTAGTGGGTCCTGTGCATGACCCAGAATGTCCCAGAAGGAAGCCTACCTTGTGAAGACGTTGGGACCATCAGTATTCCAGTAATCAGGTTGCAAACTTGGTTGGTTGTTATCGCTAACATTTGCTTTTGGACAACGGTTTTGACAGTTGCACAGCTCACAGCAAACTGCCTTCGTTCCGCTTCGATGCTGCTTGACTGTCACAACCTGTCATGAGGCAGGAAAGCTCTAGAATCCTAACCCTGTCCTGCAGGGTTTAATCGCTCCTATTACTCCTCTTGCCTGCACAGGCCACCCTGAAGCCCACAGCATGCAATTTTCCCCTGCCAACAACACCTGCTTCAGTCCTTTGTTAAAAGCAGAGCGATCAGCTGTACTGTTTGAATGGAAAATAACCAGAAAATTAATTAATTTATTCTAAAGAAATGATGGTGAAATTGATCAGTTATGAACAAGATAAATGAAATAGTAGCTCCTTTGCCTCCTCTTTGGATCAGGCTCTTTTTCCTTATTTGTTCAACTGATGAAGAAGTTGAGGTCATATATCCTTTGTTTCCCTCGGAGGGCTCAGTGGAGAGAACCGGTTGCCTCTTGATTAGAGAAAGCGTACTGACAAGGCACCTGCAGCTCTTCCGCCGGTCACACTTTCTTTTGGGTATTTTTCCATCCACTTACACACTTTGCCCACTGCTCAGTCATGAGCCAACTTCTCTGGTACAGAGGTATTTAGAGTTTGATACGTCATCACAATACTATTTATTTATTATTTATTTGACAGTGAGGAACACACACAGAAGCATATACACACACACAGAGCACATAGGCACACTAGGGCCCTTTGGTGCTGCAAATGAATTCCAGATTCATGCATCACTTTGTGTACCTGACTTTACATGGGTAATGGGGAATCAAACCTAGGCTGTCAGGGTTTGCAAGTAAGTAGCTTTAACCACTGAGCAATCTCCCCATCCCAAGTCATTCACAAATTGCTAAGACTGATCTTGCCTGCCTATGATTGGTGATTGGACATCAAAGATCATATAATTTGATGTTTGGCCATTTACAGTAAGAATAGTCATCAGGGTCAATATTTCCCAAAGGAAAACAAAAGAGAGAGAGAGAGAGAGAGAGAGAGAGAGAGAGAGAGAGAGAGAGAGAGAGAGAGAGAGCCCAGGCAGCCCTATAAGCACTAATCATATGGAGCCCAATTCAGTCCTACCAGCCTTAACTCACCGTTCATTAGTCCATATTGTATTATATCCCCACCCAGAAACACCAGGGATGAAAAGCGCAGGAGAGACACACCACTTAAGATATAGCACAGAACTCTATACACTGAGATTACTTAGTCAAACATATAATATTGCTTTTGAAATTCATGGTGAGTTTTAAGCTGCTTGATTTAGGCCAAATGCAATGTGGTAACAAAATTAATGAAGATAATTGGTCCAGTTTCTTAAGAACCATTTCAACAGTCTGTGTTTAACCAAACATCTAGGATAGTGTGTGTACTTAATTTATTACCTGGTTGATTCAAACTACTTTGTTTATCAAAAACATATTTATTTGTGAGTAGAGCAAGCTTAGATTTTTCCCCCTGGAATCATGCTATGCCTGGAAAATAATTTCTTTCTTTTTATTTTCAGTCAAAAATAAAATAAGTTAGAATTTAGGAAAAGAAAAAAAGTTTATGAAACACTAGAAAGAACCTTTCACAATGCAAAAAATAAAAAAAAAACTGTGTATTTTGTAAATAATTAAACTGTGGACTATTGTATCACAATAGGGTGATTATCCTTCACCCTTTAATTAGTATTAGGACAAAAGTCAATAAACAAAACCTTATGGCTGGGATGGGTGAAAACACCATTCTAAGTCTTATTAGCAATAGAATTGCCCTAGAAACCTATCCTATCCGGGCCTTTACCTAAGAACTGATGCCTTGGCAATCAGAGCTCCCTGCAGGCAGCAGACAGGATGTACTTGAGAACTGATTTCCTCAACATCAAATAACGCATGATTATAATATGCCATTGGACATATGACATTTTCAGGCAAGTTCACAGATTCCAGGCCTGATCCCCTTCCCTCTGAGGTGTTTCTTGCTAGAGTTCAAACCTAGATGCTAAAACTGATTGCTCTTGTATGGAGCAACCAGCTGTCTCTCTGAATTACCTGGCTGAGGTCTTAACAAGTCACTGAAACAAAGTCCAGCCCTCTCTTCCCTCCACATGGCTTCCTAGAAGAAGGACGTCTAAATCTCCAGACCTTAGGAAGGCTCAAGATTTTTCCCACCAGCATAGATTTTGCTAACAACCTCGCCCACGTGTTCTCTCCACACTGGTGGCTGGAGAACTCTGTAACTTCCCATTCTCTTTTAAATAAAGTCTCCCACTATGCCTTATCCTCTGATGATCTGTAATTTTAATTCTTTAACTTTATAGACAAGAATTCAGGTAGTCCTTAAATTCTGAGGTGCATTGGAAGTTTGCTGGGTTCCATCTAAATTCTAATCCCCAGCTCCACCATTACAGAAATGTAACAATAACTATACAGTAATATTGTAAATTACTTTACAGTTGGGTCTGATTGCACAAACCTGCAATCCTAACTACTCAGGTGGTCAAGACATGAGGGACACAAGTTCATGGTCTGTCTGAGCTACAGTAATTTCCAGGTCCACCTGGGCAACTTTGTGAGACTATGATTCAAAATAAAAATTAAGAAGAAGTCTCGGGATATACGAAGCATTTTTAAAGCAAGTGTGAGACTATTCATTCAATCTTCAGTAATACAAGTAATAATAACCAGAAATAAAATAGTGCTTTGCAAGGAGCCTACTTGTCAATCTTCAAAACAGTTGCCTCCTTCCTCACAGTGCTTCGCTACCTAAATGAATCAAACTTCATTAAATTTCCAAATTCTATTAACTGGAGTGCTGTCCCCAGTGTTGCCTGCTGGCTCAGGAATCCCAGCCCATCACTTTGATGTACACATACTTACACTTCTCCTCTTTGGTATCTAGTATCCTGTGCTGGGGTGACATACAAGGAAATCTCTAAGCCACTCTACCATCTGCTTGTTCAAAGTTACAAAACAAACAAAACTACACAGGAATAATAATCAGTGCCTACAACATTCTTTTGGGATGTGAAACTGTGCAATATGCTATCAGTGTGACCTACGGTACTCTTTCCAAAGTGTCCCCTCTCAGGGTAGCATGGGAAGTCAGTTCAGGACATCAGCATTCTCCATTGGAAAACGAGATGGCCAAGTCCTGTACCAGCCTGTACCAATATTTTTATGTCCTGAACTCGGGTTAAATCCATCCTTTTTTTTCATTTTTTGAAAAACAACTGTGGGTATTATCCCAAACTAGCTGACTGTTAACTAGACAAGTAGCCAGATCTAGAAAGCTCCACATGGACTCTGGCTGGTGCGTCTCCATCTGTACTGCCTGCTGCCTCCCTGTTTTGAGTTATGGAGAGTGGGGAGGGGAATCCAAGAGATAAGGATTCAATGGCATAGTCTGCTCTGCTCTGCTCCTGCTTGCATGGGGGAGATATTTTTCTCTTTTATGCCTTGACAGGAGCTGATTATATGGGACTCCAACCAACCTCTTCACTTTTAAAGTATTTCTGTGTGAGCAACACCTGACCTGTAGTTCCCAGAGTAGCAGGTGCAGATCTGATTACCTTCAGGTGGCCTAATGCTGGTTGAACACATGAATTTGAGTTCTTTCCTGTCTTTGTGCCTGTTTTTATACTTCAAAACTTGAAGATTCTTATTGCACTGACACAAACAGCATAATACGTATTAAGCAGGAAGATGGTTTATAGATGAATCATAATCACATACTTCTAACTCCAATGTTAGGTTTCAGCTAGGAGCACTAAATCTCTACAGTGTGAGTAGCAGTGTGGAAAGGTTTTAAACCCTTTCCAGCAGGTGCAGTCAGTCTTGTTAGTTATTAAGTTGTCACTGAGCTATTTTTATTTTTTTTAGTACCCTTTCTTCACCTCCTTCCTTGGTCACATTATATACAAAATTTAAATAATATGGACTGGGTGATGGCTCAGTATTTAAGGTGCTTGCCTGTTTGGATCCCCAGAACCCACAAAAACACTGGATGTGGAAGCAGGCAGAGATAAGAGAATTTTCCAGAAGCTCATGGGCCAGTTAGGCTGGTGAACCCAATAGTGAAAAGCAAATGATAAGAGGACTTTTCCTCATACAAGGTGGAAGTGAAGAAGCAAACTCATCCTATGAACGCCACATGTGTGCTCTGGCATATGGGCAATCCCCCACACACCTGAACACCACTCAACACCCAAAATCTAATTCATCTTTCTATTTTGGAGCTCAATAGAAATTTCTGGCAGTGAATACCTTTTGTGTCTTTTTCTGAATTAGGGTTTTGAGAAAATAAAATTGGGGGCAGGTTATTAATGATCCTCACCTAAAAAAAATAAAACGATAGCATTATTGTGTGAGATAATCCATATTACTTTCTCTATTTTGTCTTTGTTTGGTACCTGCATTTCATTTTAAATCTAAATATAATAGCAACGGGTATTTGAAGAACTTCTGTTATGAACGTCCTTGTGAGAAAATATGACTCATATCCCTGCTGATACATTGCTTCAGTGGAGAGCATCCTAGCTGGGGGTTAGCCTGGGACTGTCAAAGACAATGTTTGGATAGAACAGCACTTAGGAATGGGAGTGAAGGCTGCGGCTTTTGAATGAAGATTTTAAAAGCAGCAAATAACAAGCAAGAAAGTGATATTAGGAAAGAAGAGTAAGGAAGCCTGATGATGGATGTCAGACACAGAATCACCCTTGGGCTGGCCTCGCGTAGTCGAGCCAGGCGATGCAGGGAAGTTTGGAATTGTGGCTCCCTTCTTTTCTCCTCTGTCCTTAATTTATAGGACAGTCTTTTCCTCCAATGCCCTCTGAGAACAAGAAGCAAGAACTCAGTCAACACTCCCATCACACATCATGGATTATCCATGGAATGGAATTCAGCCTGAGCCAGCTCCCATTCTCTGGCTGTGATCATGTGATCCTTTCAAAAGCAATGCCATTCAGTTCTGGTGGTGAGGAAGCCAGCATGCTTCCAGGACTTCATTTATGCTGTTGTACTTATGGAGTTTGATAACTGGTTGTGGAGCAGAAAGAAAGTTTCTGTCATCATGAATGGGTGGGCATTGACAGGAAATTAACAGAATTAACAGTCTTGTGCTGAAAACCTCAAGAATGACTTCCTTTTTCCCCAAATGCCCCTTAAACTCAGAAGACTTTATAAAGGATGACTTTTAATCCAGAGACATAATGCTTCTTGGATGATATGAGAGATATGGGGAGGGGGGTTAAAAAGATGACTCAGCAGGTAAAAGCAATTGCCGCAAGATGAAGAGAGTCCAAGACCACCTGATTTCAACCCCCAGGACCCCAGTAAACAGCGGGGTCTAGCTACACATGTCAGTAAATCCAGTTCTGTAGGCAGTGGAGACCATAGAATCCCAGGTCTTTATGAGAAGAGCAGCTCATCTTTCTCCATCTCAAGGAAATGTGTGTGTGGTAGTTTTGAGTAAATGTCCCCCAGTAGAATTTATTATAATTGTAAATTGTCTTCAGCCTTCTGGCTGGAGGAAGTGTCACTTTGGCCTGGCCTCCTAGGGTCTAGCCCTGAGGTATTTCAAATTGGATGCAAAATACTAGGGATAGATATGCAAAAGAAAAGCAGGAACCCCAGTCTGGCAGTTCTGCATTTTTGTGAGACAATGTGCTTGCTTGCTTGAGGTGCTGGTGGTGGGTTTCTCTTTCTGCTTGCTTCTGTGAAAGGGTGCCAGCCTTTTTCCTTAACTTCCCCTGGGTCTGTTACTTCAATAAATACTTTCCTCCACAAAATTGTGCCTGGTTTGGAGATTCATCCCAGCAACGTGTGACTGACTATGACAGTGTGCTCTCTGGCCTCACTGTGCAAGTGTCTGGGCATGCATGTACTTATTATTTCTGGGCCCCCTTTAAAAAAAATACCTGTCAGAGCTGGAAAGACAGCTCAGTGGATAAGGAACTTGCTGCTTAACTCTGAGTTCTGGTACCCAGACTCCACGAAAGGCTGGGAGCTACAGGGGCTTCTGTAACTGTAGAAGTGGGGCAAGACAGGATAATTTCCTGGAAGCTCCTAAGTGGAGCTGTGCACTAGAGAGCCTGCCTCAAACTGGGTAGAAGGCGAGGTCCTTCCCAAGTTTTGTTCTCTTACATCTACACACGTGATGGCACTCTGATGCATGCACTCTCAGGCATGAACAATGCAATGCATGCTAAATAAACAATCTTTTACAAAATGAAAAATGAAAACGGAATTTGTGTGTGTGTGTGTGTGTGTGTGTGTGTGTGTGTGTGTGCAAGCTCGCTCTTTTTCTCCAGAGGGTAGTGGGCCTTCTCTCTGAAGTCTGTTTCCTGATCCTGGGATTCTGATTCTGAATTGGTTTCCAGTACCAAATATGAGTTCTCTCCCACTGAGTGTGCGTCATGACCACTCAGTACAGTTGGTTACTATAGAGGTTGGGTGCCACTATTGCACAAATGTGCACTTCTTGTCCAGCTGGTTTATTTTATAGTTGAAAGGGTTCTCTGCTTATTCATGCTGTTGGTGACTGTTGTCCTCCAGTAGCCCAATAGGGCTTTCCAGGTATAGGAGGGCTCGCCTTGAGAGAGCCTGTTTTCCTATTGGTTCTAACATGGTATTCTGAAGTTCTCTGACCACAGCCTCTGTGATATCTTAGACAATAGGTTCTTTCTTAAACTTTAGCTCTTGCAGGTCATCAAGTATTTTGGCAATAGCTTACCTTGACCTAGGAACCGCAAGGGTCTCCCTGGCCAACAGCTCATAAATCTCTCTAATAACCCAAGCTATTCTCATTTTTGATTGGATAATAAGTTTTATTTTATAGTTGACAAAGGAAACAGGAAGATAGTTGATGGGTCATCATAAGACATGCCACCTCTACCATATCTTCTAGGGCCCAGGAGAAATAGCAGAGGAAGAGATGACATGAATACTATACTTGCTGTTAGCTTGACAACCAGCTCCAGGGTGATGGCAACAGACACAGTGATCAATCAAAAACTATCAAAGCAGAAATCCAGATGATACAGAGATCTCAACATTAATTAAGACTGCCAAAAGGCCTGCCATGGCTCAGGGATCATTGCAGAAGAGGGGGTTGAAATATTGTAAGAGGTACAAAGTAGGTAGGAATATATAGAGGCATGCTCCCTTTAATTCCTGGCTACCTCACAAGGACTGACTAAGGTCTTAATGAGCCACAGTGAATATCATAACCATACTGAGGAAGGCCTCCACGGTAAGAGGAGTTGGTGAGGGGATAAAAGACTATACCCTGTTATAAAACATAAAGTTTAAATATGTTGAAAAGGAAACAAAAAGAGGAAAGGTTTATTTGAAAGAAATAAAGAAATTCCTTGTTAAGGATTTTATGCTATGTATATTAAATAATTTCTACTTTTGCACTAACAGAAAGGAGTCAAACTGATGATTAATATATTAACTTACAGGAGAGCCCAAGATAATATTAAAGAGATGGGCTGTATGATAACAGACATCTTGCAGTACACACAACAGAACCTGAACTTAACACATCATCCATCCTTAAAGTATACACTATTGGCAATAAAAGCACAAAAATATAACTACTTAAAAATGAAATCAGTCCTCTTTGGAAACACTCTGCAGATGAAAAGCAAGTAGAGACTAACTCACTCACCCTCAAACACTTTCCTTCTGAATGGGCAGAAATGAGATTTCCTTTTTTAAAAAGCACTATTTCAAACAATGTGTTTTCCTGTGATAAGAGATCTGTTTTAATGTCTTTACAAAAGAAGACCTTCAAACTGGTATGTAACAGGGGAAAGCTTTAGGATTACAAATCACACTGATTTTAAAAGAACCCAAAATACTGCAAAATTACTCCACCCCTTGCCAAGTTTTCTCTGAGAGATGTATTTTTTTTTCATCAAGAAGATTTATGTTACAGTTATTTGTTAGTTAGCACTGCTTTGTGGTGGGGGGAGGAGACAGAAAAGGCTCCTTTAAAATGTCCAAATTTCTTCCACTGTCCCTTTTTAATCATGGGGGGGATAAGGTAATGTATCTCCTTTCTAGGGATCTCCTCTGTAACAATATTGCTTAAGGAATATATTCAGTTGTTAAGCTAACTTTAGTATATGTTCCTCCCTATCTCCTTCTGATAGGTAAATTTTAGGACCTAAAGCTTACAGCATTAATGTAGATTCTTCTATTTAGAATTTTTAAAAAAATGTATTTAACCTATATTTCTTACTTAGAAAATTTATTTGAAAATATATTTTAGGAATATTCTATAATACTCAAGCTTTAAATTACAGTGTAATAATTTATGCATGGTATATACAATGATACCTGGTCCTTGGCCTCTTGTCTAACAATATACTAGACAAGAATTATTACTCCATAATTCACACCCTGTCATGTCTTATTGCTTAATTAAAGCACAACCTTCCTCTCTATGACAAGCAATTGGACTGTTAACATTATAGATGATTATCCAAGCTAACATATTTTACTTTTACAACCCACTCTTTTTATGTATACAGGATGTTCTTCTTAGGTATGTATACCTCTGAAAACATGAAAAATCTGTTTCTTTACTTACCTTCTGGCTACTGTACAAATTGCCACGAGCAAAATCATGGCAAAAAAACGTGTCAGGAGTTTGTAATGTAGACATAGAAATAATAGCTCAATAACTACACACCAAATTATATGTTTGGTGGAAACTGGGTGTTTGATATTTTCTTTATTATTGACAAGTTAACACTAAGGAACATGAATAGATGCATGCACTTGCAAATGAAATGGAAATATATAAATAAATGCCTAAGTCCCATGTAAGACAAACTGAAAAATCTACTGAATAGCTTAAAATAGAATAAGTAAGCGACAAACCTACCATGCCCTTGTTTTTGACGCTCTTCTGTTAGCTGTCTCTGTTTATTTATTTAGTAGTACTTGGGACCAAACCCAGGATTTTCCACAGGGCTGGACAAATGCTCTATGACTACTACTGAGCTATGTCTTCAACCATCTCTCACCCTACCTTGCACTTCGACAAGAACACTATACGGTTCAGAAGCATAATAGCACTTCCTCCAATTTCTCTATGAACTTAAAGGTTCACCTCGAGTTTAAGATCAATATTTTCTGACTTAAGGAGATACTGAAACTTTTATGTTATCCATTGTTCAAATATGGCTAGAAGATTTCTTGGGGAGGAGAGAAGAAAGCAGTGACAGAAAGAGTTCTTAATCCTGTCATACAATAAAATGGATTACAATGGTACAGTAATCAAAATAGTTTGATCAGTTGTGTTAGGAATTCAGCAAACACATATGCACTATGCTGTTTCCTTGGAAATTCCAACTAGAAGTCTAATAGCTCAAAATGGACTCTGCCAACATTGTCCTACCAGACATCTATAAGTTAATAACATTTCTCTGTTCTTTTTTTTTTTTTTTTTTTTTTGAGGTAGGGTCTCACTCTAGTCCAGGCTGACCTGGAATTCACTATGTAGTCTCAGGGTGATCTTGAACTCACAGCAACCCTCCTGCCTCTGCCTCTCGAGTGCTGGGATTAAAGGCATGTGCCACCATGCCCGGCACGTTCTCTGATCTTCTTGGTGCTTAGACCAAAAGCTTCAGAATCCTGTTTGGTTCTTTTTGATATTTCAGCTGGTACATTAACAAATTTAGTTACTATTACTATGAAAATATACTTGGAATGGCAACCCACATATTCCTTCAAGCCAACATTAACTCTTGCCTGGATGATTCAAATGCTTCCCTAACTTTTATTCCTCTCTTCCCTTCTTCCTCTGATTACATTCTCATTATATCAAAAAGGACTATCCTTCTGAGGAAGAAAGGGGACCAACAAGAAAGGGAAAGGAGGGACAAGGAAGAGTGAATAAAACAAAGTATATATATATATATATATATATATATATATATATATATATATATATATATATAATGTGTGTATGAGTATGTCAAAATGAAACCTATTTCTTTGTATACTAACCAAAACATTGTTTAAAAAGTAACCGAGATCATCTGTTTTCTCATATTCTCCAATAACCTATATCCAGAAGAAAATCTTATAAAAGCCGCCTGTCTTCCACAGATGGCGGTAAAAGCTATGACTGGATTCTGGTGATCTGTCTCTGATTTTCTCTAACCCTCCTTCCAGCTCTCCGGGCCCTTTGCTCTGCTCTTGTGTAAGAACCTGCACTTACTCTTCTTTGGCTGGAAACAGAAACTCTGTCCTAATTGCTGCAGGTCCCTCCCCACACCTCCTTCACATCTTCCCCCTAATATCACTTTCTAAATGAGATCTTCTTGGACTCCTTAGGTTAAATCTATGAAGGGTGTTCTTTGGGGGCAATTTCAGAGGTTCTTTCTAGCATTTCTTGATATATGCATTAAAATGCCACAATAATTCATTTGTATTTACATGCAATTAAGTGTCATTATTTGTCTTAAGCTTGTCACCTTTGCTATTTTTCTCCATTATATCCATCCCCATATTACACACAGGGACACCCACATACATTGTTATGTATTCTGTTTGTAGTCTGCTTTTCCCACAAGAATGCCAGTCCTTGAGGGAAAGAACATATTATTTTCTGAAAATCCCTTTTACTCAATGTTAAAATCCTAGCACCAGAAACTGTGCCTGGTGCTTTAAAAAAAAAACACCTCACTAATATCTGTTCAAGAAATACACAAATGATATGTAGATATTTAAAAGGATACATATTTCTGTAGAAAAATATTGGGAACTTAAAACTAGGAACTATTTTAGTTACTAGTGATGAAAGACTTTTATAAATACCTTTATTGTTTTTCTAACCATGCACTAATCATTTCATTTTACAAGTTAAATTGATAAAAAACAGGCAAGTACATCGGAAGTTATATTTTAGGGTATTATAAAGTACTTGCTGCATAACTATTCATGATATATACAGTTTATATATATTATAATATTTATAAGAATATATATAATTTATAGTAAAGGTAATATTTATAATATATATTATATATAGTTTTAAAAAGTTGCCACAAGGACTAATACAGACAGCCCACGAAGGAGGATATACAACTGATCAGGGATGGGGAGGGGGGGAATTGGGGAATTCGGGATAACAACTCATGGTTTGCCCACTAAATAATGTAACTCATTATGGACAATAAATATTAAATTTTTAAAAAAAAGTTGTATAAATATATATTAAAAGTATGTATATAGGGCTGGAGAGATGGCTCAGCGGTTAAGGCACTTGCCTCCAGTGCCTAAGGCCCTGAGTTCAATTCCCCAGGACCCACATAAGCCAGACCCATAAGGTGGTGGCCCTGGTGTGCTCTCTCTCTCTCTCTCTCTCTCTCTCTCTCTCTCTCTCTCTCTCTCTCTTTCTCTCTGTATCTCTGCTTGAAAATGAATAAATAAAATATTGTTAAAAAGTATGTATATAATATATATATATAGTTTGAAAAAGCTAAAAATGTTTAAAATAAATTCATACAATTTTACAATTTTTAAAATTACTCTTAAACTTTTAAGCAAGAAATCAACCTAGAGAGCAAACGTTGGTAGGTTGAAAAAATTTTTCTCTGAAGAATAAAATATATTTTAAATTCAATCTTTTAAACTTAGTGAATGACCCAAGCACTAAGGGTAGGGTAAGTGTTCTGCTTTGAAGAGCAAATTGGAGGTTATGGTGGTCTCATTATATGGTGACTATCTAGAGTGCTCAGGCTCAACACATCTCTGGCTACACTCATTGTGTGATCCTGAAGCAATGTAGCAGAATAAGAGTGGATTTTATTACCTTCAGGGATAGGCTATTTCATTTATGGGTCCATTGGAAGCAAGTTGGCCATTACTTGTCATAGGGCAGACTGGGCTTTATTTGGTAATGACTTATGGCTTTCTGTCTGGCATCAGAACTGTATTTACACAACACCTATGAACAAAAAAGTGAATACTAGTTCTAATGCATTTGATCAGAGGTATCATCAACCTAGTATTCCAAGAATATCTTGAGCTTTTTGTTAGGTCGATGAAAAAGGTTTGAATTCAAATAGAATTTTCTACCAATGTTGGCAACACATGGTTACTTTTTCTATTAATAAATATATTTCCATGGCTGAGAGGAATGAAGCATTGCTTTTTCATGGTTATCGAATATATAAATTCTCAGGATATTTGGATAGATTTAGGTCATTTCAAGCCTAATTTCCTAGAAAACCACTTCTTTAGCATATACTCTAGGAAGAAGGAATGTTATGAACACATAATTACAAGTAAAGATTCCAGTAAACACTGGCTTTGTGAGGTGTAGTTTCATGCTCAATGAAACATAAGTATTTTTAACAATGTTTTACCATTTATATTTTATTGCTCTTGATATGTCTATCTTTGGATATTGTTAGCCACCAATTTACAAAAGGATCCTCAGGAAAGTAGGTGTCCCATTGTCATTGCAAGAAGGTTGATGTTGGGCCAAAGAGATGGCTTAGCAGCTAAGGCGTTTACCTGCAATGCAGAAGGACCAGAGTTTGATTCCCCAGTGCCCATATACAGCCAGATGCACAAGAGGCTACATGTGTCTGGAGTTCATTTGCAGTGGCTTAGAGGCCCTGGTGCGCCCATATTCTCCGTCTGCCTCTCTCTCTCTCTCTCTCTCTCTCTCTCTCTCTCTCTCTCTCTCTCTCTCATAAATAAATAAAATATTAAAAAAGAAGGTTGATTTTAAAAACATTTCATACTTTTTACGGTATTATCAGATAGGGATTATTTTGATATGTCTGAATTTTTACTTCATTTTAGATTTTCTGGCAGCTGATAATGAGACCATTTGGATAGAAATGTAGTCATCTGAGAGTTTTCTTTGTAAGTGGGGCTTCACATGTTTCCCAGTTTGAAACAGTTGGGACAGGAAAAACAGTCGAATGGAAAGAGAAAGTGTGGAGGATACCTATTTCTGTCTTCAACTTCAAGTCTAAAAAGAATACTTGGTGATTTTTGTTATTAGTCTATGATGGTACCTCTCAATATTTTCATCTTGTCCTGTTAACTTCTATCATCTTTGTTTTCCTTTCCATTTTCTCCTGACTAAATCTGGAGTATTTTGATTTAGTCACATATTATTTCTGGTACTTCCAGCAATGTCTCTGATGTTTGATACTTTTTCCTATTTTCTTTATTTTGATGAAACATTTTAAGTTTAATAATTTCTTACAATAGTTATGTTTAAGGTTTGCGTTCCTCTGATTTTTTTCCTTTAAAAATTGATATAGCAAGATTCAAGTTCTTGATGTGATATTTTGTATGATCAATTCATATAGTTAGTGATACAATTTAAACAAATAATTTGAAATTTTCATATACTTATATTTTCCTTGAAAATGACTAAAATTGTAGGTTTTTATAGTTCTTAAAGGCAATAAGAAAACACAATAATCTTAAAATATAAATGGGGCAGCATAATGAGCTCAATTTAAGCAAATAGACTTATGGATTTTATTTTCAAGTAACAAACAATAAAGTTGGGATGAAAAGGATTATTAGATTTCAGGAAAGTCAGATCCTTAGAATACCTGTCAATTTCTTTCAGGATGAAATAGACAAAAAATTTTAGCATGGTCTTTGGCTGAAACTAGGGATTAGCTATATTTATAATTAGGTAAATTTTTGAAAACTAAATTCAGAAACTAAGATTCGATTTGATTTCAAACAGTCTCTCTATAGCATATGCATTGGTTGCTAGGCAACACAATTTAATATCAACAAATGATGCCAGCCGATTCTTTGCATCCTGTAATTGGTTTGCGAGTCTTGCTGCATGAAAATTGTAAAGAGAATGTGATTATTCAAATTTCAATGGCTCTGTTAAAAATGCTAATTTTTATAATTAAAAAAAAGGAACCCTACCACCCAAAACTTATATCTTAAAGCTGAAGAAAAGCACGGCTGTCTGTGATAACAAATGTGCAACCACTTGGAAAGTTCATCACTCACCCTTTGGGAAAGCAAAGAACATATTGAGATAACTTTTTATGCTGGTCGACTCACCTAGCTTCTCTGATGAGTTGGCTGTGGAAAGCCTGCATGGAGGCAGAGCTCAATTAGTGTAATTTATGTATCCTTGGACGTCAATCATTCCTGTTGAGAGGTGGGACTCACAGGCTCTCAGTGCATTAATTAAGAGCTCATCTCAGCAGAGCCATCTTTCTACCTAAGGACCAAAAAGAAAGTTTTAATTAGATTTTTTAAAGCAAGTGTGTCATATATGAAAGCAAGTGTAGTTCTTTAGTTGGAATGAGAGGCAACAACTTCGAGGGACCTTTCCAAAGAACACAAGGGCACCACTTCTCCACCATGAGTGAGAGATGGCTGCCTATCTGTCTCATGCATGGCTTTCCAGCCTTGGACAGTCGCTTCATGGAAATCACTGAAGTTTTCACTCTGTTGTTTCATTGCCAACATAATGATTGGACCCCTGTCTAATTATTGATGCGGGGCTGTTGCTGATCAAGTGCAATTACGATGTGGAGGCCAGACTGTATATTTCTCTGATGACTAGCTTTGTGTTCCGGACTGGCTTTTGACTGTAATAGGCAATGGAAAACTACAGTGCGGGTTCAGCAAAAGGGAGTGAGGGAGCTTGCATAACACATCAATTTTACTGGTTCAGTGATGGAGTGAGTGTGCTCTTCCTGGCTAACCTAAAAACACAGGGACTCCAGAGAGGGAAAAACCAGCTAGGCTCACTGGTGTCAGCTGCTTGAGAAGCGTCCCTCCTGGATTGGCTTGTGGGAGGCCATCAGACATTCTCCTTAGGGCTCACTTGGGAAATAATAGATACATTATTGATTAAAATATTTATAAATTCAGGGAGGGAAAACAAATTTTAAAAGCTCCTTCTGATTCTAGCAGGAAAGATACCTGCTAATAGCTATTAGTCCCTCCCTCTCCATAATTAAGCCTAGGGGTCAGAATGCCTGCATGGGTGGATGAACACAAAGGGGGTTTCTAATGTCAAAGAAAAAGCAAGCAGGAGAGAAACCAAAATATATATAGAGATATGTTTCAAACATTAGAACGATGGCTGTATATGTCTTTGAAATACCGAGTAAATTACAAAACCTAAACATTCAAAAAAAAAAAAAAGAGGAAAAGAAAGGAAAGGAAAAGAAAAAAGAGTGAAACAAAGCAGAAATATATGATTTCTGCTTCCAGAAAGGTTGGAGACAATGGGGAAATAAAAACCCAAACACAATGAGTTCAAAATGACGTGATAATCATGAGAGCCTTTCTAACAAACGCTGGTACAATGGGCAGATGTGCAGAAATGGAGAAAACCTCTGCTCTTTAACTCAGAATAACAGAACAGGTCCGCCAGTATTTCTCATGGCTGCTATATTTCACTTTGTTTTGCTAAGGGAGGGTGCTCAGGAAAGCCAGTTACTGTATGGACTATAAATTCACTACCTAACTAGCATACCTGACATGCACTGAATAACAGCAACAAACCTGACAACAGAAACTATAGATTTTACAGGTATATGGTTTGTGTGGTCTGTTTCTAAATGCTAGTATACAATGAAAACATTACTATATGGACAATTTGTCAGCAGAATAAAGCTGGAAAATTGTAAGCCATCATTTATGTTAATGTCCATAAAGATATTTTATAATCCTTCCTCAGTTCTGTCCCCTTCACATATTTTCCATATACTTCCCCTCATTTATTGTGCTGTATAATGTTTATTGCACAATATACAGAGTAGCACTCCCCAGATACAAGTTGCCAATTGTTCTGGTCCCACCTACCTTGTGTGCCTGATAAAATTATATAATCCAGCATTCTGCATTGGGAGACCATTATTGTGTCTTTAGGTGCATCTTTTCGTTTCCATGTAAACCGGGGAATATTATAAAGTCAAACTATCTCTTAGGCATACTGTACTCAAGGATATGTAAGTAGTAGGATTAATAATATATGTGGTAGTGTACCTTATGATTATGTTTAATTTGTTGATTGTAGGAATCTCTTTGTTCTCCAGCCCAAGTTTTTTGATCATAAACTCAACAAAAAGAAAGTCATCAAGTAGGCAGTACAGGTTTTTTTTTTATCATTTTTGCCAAAGATAGATTTTTTTTTTTACTGCTTCATAAAAAGTCAATTTTAGGACTTGGGTTAAAAAAGTTATCTTTCCTAGAGTAAAAACTTCTATATAAAACAGACTTTTCTTTTTCTTTCTCCTTCCTCTCCTCCCTCTCACTTTTGCCCCTCTGCTCTATCCTTTCTCCTCTCCCCCTTTTTTTTGTGTTTTTTTTTTCTTTTTGGAGTCAGGGTTTCATGTATCCTAGGATATCTTCAGACTCCTGAGCACTCTGTTTCAGCCACCTCCAAGTGGTCTTACCTTCTCAGAACCTTTTGATGTCAACTAAAGCAGGGGTCTAGGTTAAGTTGTAAGTGGAGATATATATATATATATATATATATATATATATATATATATATATATATATATATATATA
>PVHP010015725.1:0-10284 GCA_004024765.1 Zapus hudsonius | reverse complement strand
TTAACCATTCCTCCAATGCTGGCTTCTAGCTTTTATATGAGAACTTGGGATCTGAACTTGCATATTCAGAGCGGTAATCTAGTGAGCCATCCCGCCAACCCTACCAACAATTTTTAAAAATATGTTTGATTTTTTACTCAGCGGTTATCTTATTTACTAGACTTAAGAACATCAAATCTCGAGTCTCCTATCAAAGTAAATAATAGAGGATTCTGGATTCTCAAGGTAATACTAGGCCTAGCTATCAAATCTGTGAACCACTTTGATCCCTAGTAGCTGACCCCCTATCATACTAGAATGTGGAGATACCCATACACATTCATACACACACACACACACACACACACACACACACACACACACACTCACAACATATGGATATACACATACATTGAGGTAATGTGACGACATTTTGGCTCAATCTCATGAAATGTAAATAGTGTTTGTTTCTTTTGCTTTAGACTTTTCTTTGGACTTTAAAAAATTATATTTTTATCAGTATTCTTTAATCTCTATCTACCTGGCATCTATCTAGATCTATCTAGAGACTTATCCTTAGTACTTAAATTTTTTGGATAAAAAAGAAAAGAGAAATTGTCTTAATAATGATGTTATGGGTTTCATGTTCTCAATTCTCAAATGCTTACTTTTAAAAAATATTGAAAACCCACTATTGGGCTGAAGGGATGGCTTAGTGTTTAAGGGACTTGCCTACAAAGTCTCAGGATACTAGTTTGAGTCCCCAGAAGCCACATAAAGCCAGATTAACAAGGTGACTCATGCATCTGGAGTTCATTTGCAGTGGCTAGAGGCCCATTCTCTCTCTTTCTCTTTCTCTCTCTCTCTCCTAAATAAATAAATACAATTCATAAAATATGATAAATGTTTCACTCTAAAATTTGAAATTCTGACCTTCTCTGAGGCAAAGGAAACTCAGGCTTCTACATAAATTATTTCAAAGCATTGCAAAACATTCTATTTTTCTCAAATATTTCTTTTATTTAATGGTTGGAGGAACATGAACTTGACATTCAGCAGCGTTTCATAGCTGAGGAAATTTTTGTTATAGGCCTAAGACTCAGTTACTTCATCCTTGAAGAATGGAATGATAAGATTTATGTAAAGTGCCAGACTAAAGCATGGATGTGAAATTCCATGTAAAACATCCTCTTGGTAAATTAACAGTACACCCTCACCATATAGAAAGATCTAGATGCTTCCACATGGCAACAAATAAAGTTGATCCTCTTTTGTTTATTTCAACTCCCCGGAGACCTGGTTGTTTTTACTTTTGAATATTTTTGGTTACTTTTGAATACTTTTACTTTTAAGTGAATATTTTACTTTTAAATAAAGTGTTATATTCATATATATATTCTATCAATGCATATAAAATTTGAATACTTTGTAATATATATAAGAAGTAACTTGAATACATTAGTAATTTTATTATGAATTAGTAGATGTCAGTTTTTACTGCATTCTTTCAATTTTTCACATTCTTTTTATCATTAACATCTATTTCTTTTTTTCTGTCAGTATTTAAACATTTTCAGTATCTACATTTTTTGAATGGGTAACAATAAACATCTGGATTCTTTCTCCTGAGTTTTGGCAGGAAGAACACTGATTCTCCCTAAAGCATCATTACTACAGTAATATGGCAAAGTAATATGGCAAAGGAATTAGGAGAGACATGATTAATGAATGAAATACAAAAGGTGATGTTGAGTTAGAACCTGGCTTAATTGCAAGACAAAGGAACAAATAATTTATCATTTAAAAATGGCTTTGAAAAGCTGGCTGTCTTTGAAAGAAGAAAAAGAAATATCTAATTCCAGATCTTCGTTTCATAATTTCAAATGAAATTTAAAAAATTAGATACAAAATTCAAGTAAAAATAATTTAGATTTTAGGAAAAGATACTTTTATATACATATCAGTAGAGGATACATGAACAGTATGTGTGAGCACATACACACACAAACACACACACACACCAACACACACACACACACACACACAAAACTATTAAGCCTTCCTTTCCTTAGCCATTTATTTTTTCCCCTCCATGAAAGGTAGTAATCTTGTCTTTACCTTTCAGGCAGCAAAATAATAGAAGTTTGGGCAATATAACTCAGTGTGAGGCTTTGGGCTCTATTCATTGTGCTATCATCTTAAACATATACACACATATATAAATGAATCCAAAGAAGAAGAAACACCTACTTTACCTGACATTAACCAGTTATAAAGGCACTTAGGTTTCCCTAGGGTCAAATTCAAAGTCAACATGTCTTATCAAATGAGAAGAATTTTGATTTCTGATTTTACTTTACAACTTTTAAATATGAACAAATAACAAATGAAAACTGGATATCTAAGGACAGTTTTTGTATAAAAACAATGATCAAATACAAACAACCCTTAATCAAATAGATACTGTGCTGGCAGTAATAAAAGCTTTAAATATATTAATCTTCTCAAAGAGATAAGTACAACATTTTATTTGTGGAACAAAAAGCAGCGCGTTATTAAATGCAAGTACATTTCAAAAAAAGTGAGCTTTTGGAAGTTAAAAAGATACAGAACTGAAAAGACAAATAGAGTCATAGAAAAATATAATCTGAAACAAAAAAATGGAAATGAACATCAGCATTTTCTCTCAGGAAGTGGGATACCCAGAAAACCAGAATACACAAAACAGACATGAGGTGACCACTATTGTCACAAGTAATGAAGACCTTGTTATTTTAATTGACTTGAAAGCTAACAAATCAATCTTTGATATATTCATATGCATATGTTGCCAGGAAACGTAGTAGACAAGCATATCATTTATGACTTATAGCAAAATTAGTACCTGGGACAGCATCATATCTTGGTTCCCTATGTTCCAATCCCCACATGGCAACTTCATGAATTCTACATTTTCCTCCCCTGTGCCCCACTAGAGAGTTATTTCAAATTTCACAAAACTTTAAGTCTCTTTAGGGCTGTTGACACATCTGCTCATTCTCCCTTCCTGAAAGAGGAAGCTTGTAAGTTACTTTGGAAAGTAAGAGTATACTTCAGGGAGGAAGTAGAAGGTTTCATCTCTACTTCCTTGGGATGTCTCTGGAGAGGAAGCAAACCTTTACATTTCTCTAGAGACATGCATTATTTCTAGTTTCCAAGGTTTGTCATAAAAATATTTTGTTCTCAGAATGTTCAGACTGAGCAAGTCTGATCTATGAGAAGTCCATGGAGAATTTTCAACAAATACCCATCACTAAAAGAATTCAGTAGAAAATTCTAATGCAATCTGTCTCTTAGCCCATTAGAAGACGATACAGCAGACTCGGGCACATGCCAGTAACACGGGGTTAGCAGCTGTAGACAAGCTAAAACTTCAACATATTCTCAAAGAGACCAAGCATTATTACACATAAATATATGGCTTTGGAGCCACAATGTGGGACGATGGACCAATGAAGATGTGCCTTCTGAATTCTGAAGAAAAGTATTTCCTACTAAGTGTTCTATACCTAGCTAAACAATCAATCCACTCAGGGTAGAATAATGACAGTTATAGATATCTAGTACAAATTTTAAATTTACCTCCCATGCTCCTTTCTACTTAACTTTCTGGAAAATGTACTCCACACAAGGGAGAAAGGAAAAATAAAAAATAAAATAAATAAGAAGATGAAGAAATGTGTTCTAAGAATCAGAAAAGCCGTCACAGCTATCAAGTATTCAAAGAAAACTAATGAGTGGAAATCCTACAGAGACAGCTTCATACTAGATGGAATAGAAAATTACCCTGGAGTACAGGGATTTCAAGTATTTAATAGAAAATATTGTGCATTCATGTCACTAACTTATTGGACACCATGTATTATTGATCATTTAAATTGAGGGCAGATTCCTGATGCAGTCTAATCTACTCCATACTTTATGTAACTTGACTCTTGAAGATATGTTTTTCTTTTCTCTATTGTTTTGTTGTCTTGGATAGTTTGTTAGTTGAATATACCCATTTTATTTTGTTAAACCATCTGAGGCTGGAGTAACACACACACACACACACACACACACACACACACACACACACACACACACACACACAAACACCAAAAAAAAAATCCTTTTTTTTCTCTGATATTTTTAAACCAGTGACTACCACACCATCTACTGACTACTCCAAGCCCAGAAGCTGAAAGGAGTTCTTATACTTACTTTTCCATTACCTTGTTGCCCACATGTATCCAGCAGGTCTACTAATTTTGTCTGTATCTTTGTAATTACTCCCTTTTTAAAAATCTGTTTTAGCTTCACTTCTATCAAACTTCACTATATTACCCTCTCTATTCTTCCCTTCCCCAGTTCTTTCTTGGCTGCTTTTATTAGTAAATGACAGGCAAAATGATCTTTCTCAAATACAATTTTGACTGTGATTATGTACTTGTTTAAATGAATTGACATTTATGCATTTCAGGATAAGGTCTAACATTCAACTCATGACAATGGTGGTCTAAATGTGAAATATCCCCCATTGGTTCATATGTTTGATCACTTAGTCCTCAGCTAGGGTTGGGTTTTCAGTAGGACACTAGTTTTAGGAAGTTCATCACAGGGGTGGGCCTTGAGGTTTGTAGTCTAACCCTATTTTATATCTGGTCTCTGCTTACTGTTTATGGATGCAATGTATGATGGTTTGAATATAAAATTTCCCCCATATCCTTGTGTTTTATGATTAAGCCTCCTATGTAGTCCCCAGCAGGTAGAGCCTTTAGGAAGAGGAGCCTTACTATAGATGGTGTGTCATTGGGAGCAGGATTTGTGATTCTATAGTCCAGCACAGCTTTGTAGTAGTAAGAGAACACATTCTTTCCATCTCCTCCATGCAGATGTGACAAGATATGATGCCAAGCTTTCTGTTCATGCCAAGCCTTCCCCAGGATGATAAAACTTTCTCTTGAAACTATAAGCGGATATAAACCTTTTCCTTCCAGATGCTGCTTCCGGCTTGGTGTTTTGTCTCAGGAATAAGACCAGATGCTTCATGCCTCTGCCACTGTGGAGACACCTGCTGCTGTGTGTTAGCCTTCATGAAGGGCTGCATCCTCAAACTATAAGCAAAAATAAGCCATTCCTTTCTTTAGGACTTTGTGTGAAGTATTTTTGTTGTTGTTGTTGATTGTTTCTTTTTTTTTTTTTTCTGAGGAAGGATCTCACTCTAGCCCAGGATGACCTGGAAGTTACTCTGGTGTCCCAAGCTGGCCTCAAACTCATAGCAATCCTCCTACCTCTCCCTGCCAAGTACTGGGATTGAAGGTGTGTGACAGCACTTGTGGCCTGATCAAGTGTATGAAGATAACAACAAGAAAAGTAACTGATACAACAACATTCGAAATGGTTTACATTGACCCTGCTTCTTCGCTCAACATCATCTTTTGATAATATTATACTCCAGCCTGACAGAGCTACATATTAGGTATTTTTTTCTCTTCTGTTCATAATGCTCTACCTTATTGAAATAACTTTCCTTTCTCTGACCCTTCTGTATTTACCTGAATATTATTCATCATTCATGAATTCAAGAGTTCGTTCATCAGAAAAGTCTTCCCTTTCTCCCTCTCCCACCTGATCTGGGATAAATGTCTGTCATCTATATGTACTTCATGCTCTTTTTTAAACATTCCTCTCTTCCTGACTTTTCAAACTCACTTCAAGATAATCCCCCTGGGAACCTCAGTTCAATGTATTGTTCCTCACTAGAACTCCTCTAGAGAAGTTTTGAAATTATGAGTCACACAATAAAAATTAACTTTACAGCCCAACTTTATTTTTGTTCAGAAATAGTATTGCCCAGTGTGATCACATGGAAACTATTTAACAGTTTTGACATTGAATAACTTTTGCCTATTTCAAAAAATTCAAATATGCTTTCAAAGGACAAAGACTTCTACCTACTGAGAATATTCAAAGGACTGTTGTCAGATTTAAGAATTCTTAAATGTTTGTTAGAAAAAGCCGACATGTACTTTGGAGTTTTAAATGTACATGTGCCACCCAACATAAATGACCATGAAAATATCAAATCAATTAAAATATAACTTTAAATGGAAGCTCTAAAATAATTTTTAATTTCAGGATGCCAGTGCCCTAAAAGAAATTACTGTAATTAGTGAATGAGAAAAAAATATTGAACAAAACATATATTTTCATAAAATTAAGATATGCTGCTTATAAACATCAAAATAATGAGATTAAATAAAATGATATTACATAGGGATATTTTTAGAGAATGATATGCCATAGGGTGAAAATATTTATGAGAAAATCATAATGGTACTAGCATGAAAGTTAAACCCCAAATTTCGTATGTTCTTTTTAATTCCTCAAAATTGTTACATCAAGGAAGCTATTATTTGTTTCTAATGTTTTTCTCTCAAAACATTGTGTTTTAGAGGAATATATAAAGAAGAATAACATGTTGATTTAGAACTAAGCTTATTACTCAACACTTGGGCATTTTAATCTAATATGTGTGATCAAAATTAAGACATATATACTACCCACCTTCATAAAGAGTATTCTCACAACAGGTTTATTCAGAACATAAAGATAATGGGGTCTTTTGAGAATGTCACATAAGAATTTCATGAATGTAATACAAATTACAGACATGTAGTAGGCATTTACTACATACATATCTGTGAATTTGAACACTAAATGTGAATCACAGGGGGTGCCTTAACTTTTTTTAAAAGTCTGAAATAGAGGGTCATTAGTTCCCTGACTTCAGATCTAATTTCAATGAGCATCAGGCATAATTCTAATGCTATGAAAGGTGAATTTAATATAAGGTTGTTGTTTAAAATTACAGATTACTTCATTCTATGGGGCTGAGAATTGAACCCCATGTCTCCGTAATGCAGACAAAGGCTGAACCACTAAGCAATGCACCCAGCCCAAGCATATTGTCTTTTTACAAGATATTTAGTGGCTTTCATGGTCTAAGTGTTAAGGTACACTGTCACATATATGTGCACTAGGAGATTACATCTTTGGAAAGTAATTGGGTCATAGTGCTCATTTGAAAAGTCTAAAGGAGACCTTATCTTTCTTCCACTATTTGAAAGTAGGCTTATTGGCACAATCTACAAGGAAGAAAGCCCTTATCAACTGCCAATCTACTGATTCATTGATCTTGGTATTCTAAACCTCTAGAACTATAAGAAATGAACTTTTGGGCTGGAGAGGTTGCTCAGTGGTTAAGGCACTTGCCTCCAGTGCCTAAGGCCCCGGGTTCAATTCCCCAGGACCCACATATGCCAGACCCACAAGATGGTGGCTCTGGTGTGCTCTCTCTCTTTCTCTCTCTCTCTCTCTATCTCTCTCTCTCAATCTCTGTATCTCTGCTTGAAAAATGAATAAAGAAAATATTTTTTAAAAAAAGAAATGAACTTTGTTGGTTTAAGCTACTTAGTTCAGGGTACTTTGGTATAGCTGCCTAAGAGACTGAGTGGTTATTGACTTTTCAGGAAGTTTGGACTTATTACTTAATTTTGGATATTTTTTTGTTATATTTTTCCAAATGAGAATCCCGATTTCTCAGTCATAGAGATTGGATATGTATGAAATCACACGTAATTAACTACCATGACCTAAGAAGTGTTTCTTTTACTAGAACTGTAGTGAGCACTTAAAAGCCTCAAGTTTCACTCTGTGGAGACATAAAAATGAAAACAGAGTTTCTATTTTTCCCTGCAATAATGTTCAGTGTTTGTAGAAGTGGGTGAGTGCTTGCTATGCAGGTATGATGGCTTGAGACTCTTGGAGTTTGAATCTCAGCACCCACATAAATAGCTGGGCATGTCCATGAACACCAGTAACCCTAGTCCTGTATGGAGATGAAGACCAAAGACTCACTGGGGCTCCCTGGTCAGATAGTCTGGCCCAAAACAGCAGCTCCAAGTTCAGTGAGACAGTGTGTCCACGAAAATAAAGTGAGAAGTGACCGAGGGGACACTGGATGTGTTGTTCTCTTCTGGCCTCTGTACTCATACATGGAGTGGGTTATATGCTCACAAACATATACCTACACTATACATACACACACCACATAACACATGCTATATATACATACACACAAACATGCATGCACACACACAGACACACACAAACATGGACAGACTACCAAAAAAGTCCATTGGGGCATCAAGGTACATCTCTATCATTTAATAAAGAAATATAAGAATAACTAATACAGAATCATAGATAAGCGGCTGGCCCAGTTCAGCCTGGAAATTCTAGAGTAATGGATATTCACTACACACCATGAATCGAAATATGCAATGTCAGTTGAATTCAAACCCTAAGGCTTTGCATTCATTTTCAGTTCAAATCCTTGTTTTATCTTTTCTAAATGTATGACCTTGTCTGTATAGTAGATGCTTAGCAAACCAGACTTCCAAATGCTGTAGGAAGTCAGGGGGAGTTTAGTCATGAGCTATGGGAGTTTAGGAGACAAGTCTAAGTATGAACTTTGGATGACATGTAAGGGAGGTAGATCAGGTTTGAGATAGAATATTTTAGGTGTGAGGAGCAAACACATTTCAGAGAAGGGTATATGAGCTAAAGGCAGTCAGCTACGGAAACCTATCACCAGGAAGCAAAAGGTTCAAGGTCCAAGATTATAGAAAATCTTTGGATGTTATTTCATCAAAGATTGATATAGTTCCCAGGCATTTTTATAGTCCTCAATAATATTTTTCAAAGGTTTATGTAGAAATCCATAATTAAATTTTGCCAGCATTGTAGCAATTATTTTCTTCCAGTTCTTTTAATAAGCGACAACCCAATTTTATGTGGAATTCTCAGTTAGCCAAGAGTTAGCTGATATATCTCAACAATACACCAGGATCCATGAGAGTTATTTTTCTGGTATAACAAGAGAACAGCACTTAGATTTCTAAACCCATAATCTTCTACTATTATAACCAATACAGACAAGGTATAGAAAGTAGTTAATTCATCTTATTCAAATATATTATCTCCACTTCTCTCCTGCACAGGGTTTTATTTTTCCACATACAATTGGACTGGCTTTTGTGCCGCATAGTTCTGTAGGTAGGGAAAGCAGGAATAGACACACGTAGACACATTATAGACAGAGATATACCAGACGCAAACAATACTTCTTTGGAAGTTCACAGGAGATTTATCACAATAAAAGGAGCCAGAAGAATCTGGACATTTCTGGGTTACTGTGCTATTCCCTACCGTTCCTCGCTAACCATCCCAGGAAGGCTGACAGAAACTATTGTTATAACTTCTGCTGGTGTCGTATTTATATTCTATATTGGATAGGCTGTGAGACCTCATGAAGGCATGCGCTGTAATGCGCTCTTTCAATTTGCACACAGAAACTTTAAGAGTCTATTATCTGGTTTACTTACAGAGCCTGTCATCATTACACAAAAATAGAAAGTGGCACCATCAGGCTGAAAATAAAAGATTGTCTGTTGAGCATAGAATAAAAGGAAATTCTTTTTTTTTTTAAAGTCACTACTGTGATGTTTCACAACCCATGACTATCTCCTGCAATTATCATTGTGACATTAAAAAAAACCTCATCATAGGCAATAATAATAATGATGATGATGACAAAACTATTTCGTGAGGACCTAGAAATAATTAAACTTCTGCATTCAATGAGTTAATCCCTCACATGCTTCTGGTATGTGATGTAACTAGGGGTTCATCAATGAGATAATTATGAGAATGACCTTGCTGGCATAAATTTCTGTTTAGTTAGAAGACGACGGGTAACCTTTAGTTTCAAATCCCTCCAACTCGTGAATATGATATGTGGTAAGGGATCTAAATCAAATCAAAGCTGTAAGACTCAGGATCCATAGTGGCTAAAAAACTAGTATATTCTGTGTTTCTTTTTATCCACCAAAGTTGGAGAGAATATGTTCTAATAATCCCAAACTGAAAGGAAGAACCTCAGAAAATATTGGTATTTGAGAGTGGGTGTGCGGTGGACAAAGTAGAATTCATCTATGTTATGATGAAAACTGATTGTTTTGATTTTGTTTGTACTCTAGTCAAAGATAGTCTCATTGCTTTTTAAATGGTAAGTTAAATTGGGTAAAATTGATTAACCTTCATTGAGAACTTAGTCATTTCTAAATTATGAATATTTATCTGCTTAAGTTCCACACAGATCTTTTATATTATTCTGTTTTCATCATTTTATTTTATAGATGACAGAATGGAAGCCAGAGA
>PVHP010015724.1:0-37003 GCA_004024765.1 Zapus hudsonius | reverse complement strand
GGGCAGTGGGAGGGTCCTGCTTGATGGGAAATGGAAGATTGAGTTTGTATGAAGCAGGGCAGAGGAAGGCAGAACAGAAGATATGTGCAGAACGCTATTTGGGTGATGCTGTGATAGGAGCCAGCTGGGTCTGAGTGTGTGTGTGTGTGTGTGTGTGTGTGTGTGTGTGTGTGTGTGTGTGTGTGTGTATGTGATGCCCCACTTTACTTAAGCTTCTTTCAATTGTATGAAAATATTCCTAACTCTCACAATGCAAACACTGAGCTGATATGTCCATATAAGTATTTAGCAGGGACAAGTATGATTTGTCCTGTGAATAAATGTAAAAATCTACAATTTTTGGTTTTAGAAAATACATTTTGTATCTTATATAAGACAACGAGCAAGCAAACAAAATAGAAAATACATCAACCAAACAGACACCAACCACCTCCTTCCCCTTCCAATGGTGTAAGTACTCTAGGATTTGTGGAATGGAAATATAAGGATTTGAAGTTCATGGATATCTGGGGCCAAAAATGCGTTCAACAATAATGTTGAAATAATAATGTGAAAATGTTAAAAATAATTAGACTATACAAAATGCAGAAACATCATATTAGACAACTCTAGGGGCACAAGGTGAAGGGTCAATGTCACCCTAGGGTTTTCCATACAGGGAAAAGCCGAGCTAAATCACTCCTCTACCAGCTGGTGGACTGGGCCAGGGAATGCCTGCCCCAGCAAGTGATTCCAATCACCATGACGGTTCTTCTTGGCCATTTCATTGTATAATGAACTGATTATTGCCTGCTCTATTTGTGGTTGTCAGGGGAGTTTCTGGCAGACAGCTGGCACCACACATTTGCCATGACACAAACCAGACACAAATCTGCTCTTGTTCGCCTGCATTATTTTTGTTCGCGAGCCACTGGACGAAGCACCACTAAATCAGGAATCTATATCACGTCTGAAGATGCCACCATCCATGGGGAGTGGGAGATTTATGAGGAGAGCAGATTAATTATTTGGAAAACAGTGGAACTTTTCCAACTCAAATGTTGTTTGCCACAAATGACCCATGTTGCCACAGTGATAATATTTCATTTAAAATGGAAAAATCAAACTAAAAATAAGTATAAAAAAAAAAATAAGTATACAAAGTAAGCCAACCAAAGCTGTGTGGTTTTGTTTGTGTTTTTATTTTGTATGTATAGGTGTGCAATGTGTGTGCATGGTTGTATGTATGTGGGTTCACATGTACATCCATGTGGAGGTCTGAAACTGACTTTGTACAACTGCCTTGATCATCTACCTTGGTTTGGGGGACAAGGTCTCTCAGTGAATCCTCTGGTTTCCACCTTTGCAGTGCTGGGGATACATAGGCACTGAGGATTGCCTGCAGAGCAATCATTTTTCCACCGAGTCATCTCCCAAGCCTCAAGCTGTGTGTTCTGATAATGCTCAATATGTACTATATAAAAGATGGAATGATGTGTTTCTTTCTCAGGAGACAGACTTCTTTGATATAATGTCCCTTCTGAAACAGTGCCAAAGTGATTATTGTTCATTGTTTTTTGTTTTTCTGGTGGAGTAAGAGCCACAGTTCCCTTGGTACCTGGGAAGCCCCTCTGAGGCCTTATGTGAGAAGTCACATTAGACCAGGGTACCTCTTTGTCACAAGACACCACAACTCAAGCTCTGGGTTTAGGTTGGCAGACATAATACTTCCTCCACACAATCCCACTCCTCTGGGTGGACAGTCATAACTCAGCATTAGTACCACAATGAGGGACTTACTTGCATGAACATATTGGGGTCAGGTAGACCAATGTCCTAGGACTGGCCAGATGACAGTGTGGTTGAGATTACCCACTTTAATCCTTCCTGCTTCAACTTCCTCCTTGTACTCTTACCCACCATAGGAAACTTTATGAAGCACTCTATGGCTCATGTGCCTCAAATACCCAAGATTTGGAGCCTGATAGGGTTGACTGTAAACTACTGTGACAAAATAAAGCCCTACTTTCCAGGTACAGCTATGTGAATCCATCAAGAGCTCCCCAAAAAAACTTTGTTATTTCTGGAGGCAGCGAAAAGAAGGCCTCATTCTGAAACCAAATCTGGACTCAACTGCTGATGTTCAGAGGTATGTTACTTCTAATAGCTGTGTGTTGTTACTAAGGTAATATGATTCACAGTATGATATGATTCAAGATATTATTCCTGATCTCCGGTTTTTACTTTCTACAGTTTCAATTACTCATGCTCAACCATGGTCTGAAACTATTAGATGGAGAATTCCAGAAATCAGTGATCCAGAAGTTTTAAATGGCACATATTCTGAGTAACATGATGAAATCGCAGAGTGCCTCAGTCTGTCTAACCTGGGATGTGAATGATCTCTTTATCCTCTATATCCATGAATACGTTCTTCCTGATTATTAAATAGGATCTTAGTAGCCTGCTTGGCTATCAGAGCAGCCGCTGTGGTACTGCAGTGCCTGTGTTCAAGTAAGGAGTACCGATAGCTTAACCTTGTTCAGATTGCTCAGGTGATACCTCCCTCCATCTCTTCACACTGGTGCAGTATCCTCTACTATCCTCCTGAGAAGGGCGAGTGCAGTATGTCACATTAAAACAGCTCATGCTCACATGACTTTTATTCAAGTAAGTTACTAAATTATTTAAATTAATATTTATTATTGTTTATCTCTTATTGTGCCTAATTTATAAACTGAACTTTTTCAAGTGTATGAATGTTAGGGAAAAAGATATAGAGGGTTCAGTACTAACTCAAGTTTCAAGATCTACTGAAGGTTGTAGAATGCATACCCATGAATAAGGTTGACATGATAAAATGAAGTAGATTCAAGTATGTCTGTAACAAATTGTACTTTGTCCTGAGAATAATGACATTTTCATCCTATTCACATTATGATTAAAACTGAAGATTTGGTCTAGCTGCTAAATTCTTAGAATCATATTTGTAGCACCTTGTAAGACTTGCATGCAGTTCTACTTGCTACTTCTGCAGAGCAGGTAGGGAAGTCCAGGAACCCTCTGATCAATCTCCAAAGTCAGTTGACAGTTTTCAAACAATCATTCTGACTCTTTAACTCTGATGTGGGAGATGTGCTTTAATTCGTTCTGCTTTACCTATATGATGCTTCTACTCTGAAAGGTTAACTTTCCACATGGAAGTGTTCACAGTAGTGCCTGGTATGAAGGGCATCACCACCATCATCAGCTACTTCTCATCATTGCCTTTCTGATTTCCTGTCCTACTAGATTCTGCAATGATTTCTTGCTAATTCAACATGATTCTTGATCTCTGAAACTATTTTCAAATTCTTTATCAAGTACAAGATAATATCAATAAAACAAAAATAAAACAAGATGGGTAATATATTTTTCTAAATTTTCTAGCAGATTTAATATCTCACTTCTGCTCCTACAATACCTTCTTTGTTGAATATTTAATTTCCTGTTACCTGAAGACTCAATTTTATACTGTTATTTCTACTGGCTCAGAGCCATCTAAGGGTGGTCCCCTTCTTGTATATTGTTGTATGTGCTGAAACGTCGTCTCAAGTGGTCTTCTCAAACACCGCTCAAGTTCTAATATGTACGGAGTTGAAATGAGACATGCTTTAAATATCAATGCATTTGAACAGTTATTGAGAATGTAGCACAACAATGAGACCCAGGCTGTCTGGATGAGTGATCGTTTCTAGAGTCTAGCTCAGAGCATCCATAAATGAGGCAACATTTCCATGTCATTCAGACTATAGCTACCATAGACCAAGTGCTTTCCCCACCCTGTGCGGCTTCTCCACTCTAAGAAACTGTTTTTTTTTATCCAAATTATAAGATATAATACAATACTGGTTTATTTTTTCATTTGAGGAAAAATTAAAGTTGGTTCATGGAATAACCCAGAGCAAAGGTGCTTCTAATTTACTCACTGGGCTTGTAACAGCAGGACTGCAATTACCTTCCCAGGAAGAAGGGAACAGGTTTATGATATCTTCAGACTGAGGCAATGGAACCATTATTTTCTTTTCATAAAATATATGTGAGTTTGAAAACATTAATCAACTTACAATTTATGTTTCATCCAAAATTTAATGAGAGATGGGCCACAGTCTCCTTTATCTAAACTTTCTGAGGAACTCAACTGTCTCCATAAATCTAGAAACAGTAAAAATACTACAATATCACTGTTCTTCACAAAGTTTTGAAGTCATACTAAAATACATCCTATTTGAATTGAGTATTCAATAATCTCCTAGGTATAAATTTCATCACAACATGTACCCAGAAGCTATTCCTTGGCAGGATGCTACACTCGGAGCTTGTGCTGAGCATGCTCATAAACCTGAGCCCTTGCTCTGAGGTCCACAGCCATCTGTTGAGCATTGATCCAGAAAAGAGTCACCAATGTAATTACCTTTTACCACTCAGAATCATCCCCCAAGGACCTGAGAGCCATTCTCAAGGATGTAACCAGAGAGATAATGGGAGGGGGAAGAGAAACAACTAAAACAATTTGCGTTTGAAAATGCCATAACCATACTTAAAACTTTATATGCTAACTGAAAAGTAAAATACAATATTAATGAAGAACTTAACCATCAAAGCATAACATTCCAGGAGACGAGACAACCTTAACAGTGACAATTGGCAGCCAGCAAGTTCAGTGGGGCTAGACCCATAATAAACAAACAAAGTTTGGAATTTTACTCCTCTGACTCCTTATGTTCAGTTAGTTGCTTTTAATTGGCTTCTTAAAAATAATCACTAATTCCAGAGGCCACACACTTGAGCTATGACTCGTTACTGGCATTGTTAGAGATAACACCTGTTGTGTGGGTCAGGACAGTAATAATCGCCAAGGTGATTTTGTAAGGATATTATGGGTCTTTCCTTTGGGACTGCAGAGGTGTCTGATGTGTGACCTTTCACATGGCCAAAAAGTTCACCCTTTTATCATGCTAATGATCTGGATACACATCCCATGAACATCCATGAAATTTGATTGTACATGGGCACTGGTTACCTTAAATAACTTCTGCTCACACCTGCCTTAACATATATAGCTGATAAAAATCACCCAAATCCTGTTCCCAGGAAGGCAGATTTGAGACTTGAGTCTCCCTGATCTGAGCAGCTACTTTGCAAATCATCTTTCTATTGCCAAACTCACTACTTTAGTGTTGTGCGTACTGAGTGTGGCAATGTGGCCAGGCTCAGTGACATCAGCATTGCTCTGTTGGACCTTTGTGATAGCAAGCCTAAATTCAAAATTGTTTTCAAAGGGAATTGTTTGTTACAACCCACAGAGGTCTTCTGATTAAGTCTAGTCAAACCTTACTCTTTATTTTGTCTGTGTTTAACTCTTACGCTAAATTTAACTTACTTGGGTTTTTTTTGTGAGAAAGCTATACCATCAGAACCTTTCTGTTAATGCTCAAAAGTAATCTGCAGTGATATCAGGTCTAAAGACAGCTAAATTAAGGAGAAGGACATCAGAAGCCTTGAAAGGAATTGAGGCTGGATTCTTAATAATGTCAACATTTAACTCATTTGAAATTCAGAAAAACCTTCACAAACCTCCCTGATCTTCACTAGGAGATCAGATAGAACAGGGTTTATTCATCTTCATTTTGCATATAATGATATTGAGGCTCATAAACCTTAATATATCGTCCAGTCACACTGCTGTCAAAGCAGAGCAGATGTGGAATCTTGGTCTTTTTTCTTTGTTAGTCCTTTATAACACTGTGCCTTATCAACATATGTGGATATTATAAGTACTCCATATATAAGCATTCTGTCTTTACCCTCTAAAATGTAATAATTTCTTCTCTTAAACCTTACTGGTAACTCCCAGAAAACAGAAATATGCTAAGATTAATGTTTGGCTGATGATATTGAGACAGACATTTGAATATTATTACTTATTATACAAATTGTAGTATTATATTGGCTCTGGTATTGATATGTTTCATATAGATTCATTTGCCTGATTCCTGTAAATATATGTTATTTCAAGTAAATGATTTATGTTGCCTACCACCCTTACTTAAGCCTATAGTAGGCACTTAAAAGGATCCTTTTGCATTGATCAATTTCTAAGGAGAAATTTAGGATTGTGTTAGTAATGGAATAAAGACGGCCTCTCTAGAAAATTACTGTACATTATCTGTCCCAGCAATGGCTGGAAAATTTCTTCTGATGAATGACAGAGAAGATAGAATGAATGGATGCTTTCACAGGAGCACTGCAGGCTATGAAAGTAGCCCAGACACCATCTGAAAAAGCCTGTGGTGTGCTGACAGACTGCTAAGCAACAGCATATGAATACTCTTTTCATGATTCAAAAACATTTGGATGTCTAAAACAACATTGCTTCTAGTTATCTTTGATGTATGAAATTACAATATATTCTAAGTGAGCAGTTCAATTGAACTAAGATATTTAGAAGACCATGTTAATACATCTATCTTCCATCTCTTTTGCCCATAAAATCTAAGTAAATTAGTGTTTTTATAATGCCCTTTATAAAGTATAAGTTAAAAATAAACTTTAAAAACTACAGGCTTATTACTACATTTAGGGCCACACTTTAGCATTGATAGAAAATGTGATTTCATTTAAATTTAAATAAAGGTAAAAGTAAAAATCTCTAGGAGAAAAGACTTCTCACAGTTGGGCTGGGAATGCAGCTCAGTGGGTAGATAAAAAGCTTACGTACCATGCACATGCACAAAGCCCAGGTTCAACACACCATTGCATCAACCAAGTATGTCGATACATCTGTATTCCCAGCACTAGGAAGATAGAGGCAGGAGAAGTAGAAGTTCAAAGTCATCCTCAAATACATAGTGAATTTGAGGGCAGCCTATGATATATGAGACCTTGTCTCAGAAAACAACAAGATATTACACTTTGAAATATATGTAAAGGTAGGTTAGCTCTTATGATAGTGGTTCATTTAAGATGCATGTCATTAACTGTGACCCTTTAAAGGGGCCCTGTAAATAAGTTATGAGGTCTAGGTTTCAGGGATGTACTCTTCTCTGTCTCACTCATTATCCTCTAAATTAAATGTTTGAGTCACACCCAAAGGCAGGGGAGTGTAAGGGCCTTGCTAGCACTAAGATAAATATAATGTAAATAGCATGTGACTTAAAATGTTTGTGTCATCATATTACAAAAAGTAAAGGAAAAAAGTGAAATTATTTTAGTGATTCAAACTAATCATATAAGTATACATATTTATGTATTTTTGTATGTATACAACAAATGTATTGATTATAAAATTTATTGAAAAGAAACACCATTATTTTACATTATTGTTCTTCCCAGCAAAACTATGAAATCCAGCATGTAATTTATTTAAGTTTATAGCAATCACAATTTGCATGCTATGTTTTCATTAAAAGAATTTTATTTTAATTTGGTATCTATAAAATGTATTGTCTAAGCCAGACATGATGTCCTTCACCTTTAATCCCAGCACACAGGAGGCAGATGTAGGAAGATCATCATGAGTTCAAGGCCACCCTGAGACCACATATTGAATTCCAGGAGGGCTTGGGCTAGAGCGAGATACTCTCAGGAAAAAAATAAAGAAAGAAAAAGAAAAACCATGACAACTACAACAGCAACAAAAATGTATTGTCTAAAAAGTAGATCCTCTGGCCTTAACGTTCAAAATATAGTTAAACGTTACTAAAGATCTGGAGAGATGGTTTAGAGGATAAGGTGTCTGCCCTGCAAAGCAAAAGGACCCAAGTTCAATTCCCCATTACCCATGTATAGCCAGATGCGCAAAGTGGTACATGTGTCTGGAGTTTGTTTGCAGCAGCTGGAGGTCCTGGCTCACCCATTCTCTCTCTCTGTATGCCTCTTTCTCTCTCTCAAACAGATAAATAAAATATTTTTAAAAAAGTTAGTGAAGATTCAACTCGGGGACTTCTACATGCTAGGCAAGCACTCTGGGTTGTATTCTCAGTCCACTTACCAGTTAACTGAATCTATATCAATTTTCAGTTTAATAAACGATTTTCGACACAAAGACCCCTAAACTCACAACATTAAAGCAGCCTTAATACTCATCCACCACGACTCAGGGAACTGAGCAGAAGAGGAGGTGGAAAGATTGTGAGAGCCGTGGTCGGGGAGACTATCCAGAGGCATGGCACCCTTCAGTAACAACATACTAGGGCCAGGAGAACTGGGCTGAGTACTAGGCTATCCATGGTCCCCTGCCACAAAGACTGATCCAGACGGCCCATGGAGGAGGATACCCAGCTGATTGGGGATGGGGAGGGGGGGCATTAGGGTATTGGGGATTACAACTCATTGTTTGCCCACTAAATAATGTAACTTATTATGGACAATTATATATATATGTATATATACATATATGTATATATATATAATAGTTAAATAGAGTGAATAATTTCTAGCTTTGAAGCCCTCAGTGGTCCAGTGCATCTTGTGAAAATATCCAAATTAGCCTGCACAGATCTAAACAGAATTAAGCAACAGAAAAGCAACCATTAGGAAATATCGGGAATCTGAGAAAATATCATCAGGAAGCAAGAAAATTGAAGTAGCAAGCATGGGTAAGTCTTTTATGTGAGTCTAGGTCAACAAATGTATCCTTGCCAAGATGGCCCTATCATTTGCAAGACTTCAGGATAATTCTGTCACCTTTTTATTTGCTATACATGGCAGTCCACATAGTTTAGGGCTAGAAGAAATGCAAGCTGTCTGCGGTGGCTTATCCTTGTAAGCCTAGCATTTAGGAGTGTGAAGCGGGGGTACATGGTGAGTTCCAGGCCAGGTAGGGCTGTAGTGTGAGACTCTATCTTATAAAAAGGAGAAGGAGGGAGAAGGGGAAGATAACAGGAAGGAAAGAAGAAAGGAGGGACAAAGAAAAGAGAAAGTGAAGGAAGAACTTTCTTCCAGAGTTGGACCATCTGATCCATGAGCCCCTGGCTACAGGTGCAATACAAACACGGCTAGTCCAGTGGAAGTAAGTATCACAAAACAGGAACTTTCTTAGACTTAGCACATGAGAGGCCGGTGATCGCATTAAAATATCCCATATTAAACTGATACCCTTTAGATATATTGATGTGTATAATTCCTCAATTTATTTTTTATTTTTATTTTTTAAAATATTTTATTTATTCATTTTCAAGCAGAGAGAGAGAGAGAGAGAGAGAGAGAGAGAGAGAGAGAGAGAGAGAGAGAGAGAGAGAGAGAGAGAGAGAGAAACACCAGGGACACCACCTTGTGTTTCTGGCTTATGTGGGACCTGGGGAATTGAACCTGAGGCCTTAGGCACTGGAGGCAAGTGCCTTAACCTCTGAGCCATCTCTCCAGCCCTAATTCCTCAATTTAATTTCACTAGATTCTTTTTTAATACAATGGCTGGAAAGTTTGAATTTCTATCTGTGCTTATATTGTATTTGCATTAGCACTGTCTAGAAAGAGGTTATTTGCTTTGTCTGCTACCAGGGAACAAATTATCTGCATGCATGATTACTGATATTTATACATAGAACTCTTCTTCACCAGTGTGCAAAGAAAAGCCACAGATTCCTGCCCACACTGGGGACTGATGGCCTGTCTTCCTATAGCTGGGTTTGCAAGTTAGGGTGAACTGCAGGGCCTCGATGCAGAGGAAAGTTTAATTTGTTCTCACGTGCAGCTAATTGCTGTTTTGTCCTCCTAACCTTGTTGTGCTCACTTGTGTTTGGCAGCTTGATTTGTGCTTTTCATTCTTCCGCAGCAGCAGAAGTAGCAAACTGTACCACACCTCGTGGTGACTTCAGCAATTACTGCACCGCTTTGCACAGTCGGACAAAGGCACTACAAGAAAGGCCTGTGTGAATGATTACATGAATAAAATAATCACCAGGTTGTACAAAAGAGTATGTAACTCAAATAAATATGCAGTTCAACATGGTCATTCCTTTTCTTAATGGGCAAACACTCTGTGAGGAAGTCGTACCTTAATGTAAGGCTCAGTTTTCATGATGTCTATCAGGTTATCTGATAGATGGCCCGAAAGCAGCTGAGCAAAGTGAGTGTTGGGCTACTCCTGCTCTCTGCTCTGATCCCATGCTGTGGGACAGGGAGAAGGATTAAAACAGCAACTTCTCTGTCACTGATGCAAGCGTGATGCTAGATGCCTGTAATACTAGCACTTAGGAGGCAGCGGCAGGAGGATGGTACATTTATGTCCATGTTGGGTGTTCATGGGGAGTTTGGGGCTAGCCGGAGCTATAGAGAAAGACTCTGGAAATACAAAAGCAACATTTAATAAAAATGAAAAAGGGATACCTGATCTGGAGGACAGGTGTTGTCTGTACACATACACTCAAGTGGCATCTAGGGTCTTCAGGGAAGATACTGACAAAGGCATGATCTCAGCAGGTCATTGAGACCTTCTTTGATCACATCTGGTCTCAGCTCTGTGTTGGCTCATGGCACAGTCCCAAATTCCTCAGAGAACTTTCCATGGAGCACCCTGACTCACTTTCCTGTGGTGCCAATACCACATGGTATGCCAACTGTTCCCATTTTCTGACACTTACCAGCAAGACAGAAAGTTTACATTGATATTGCATGTGCTCTGTGTTTAGTTCTTACAGAAATTCTGCTTGTCGCTCTTGGGCTCTACTACAACACACTTTACATGGCACCAATAATGAGAAACAGATTTGTGATCTGCCATGTAACCCTGTGGCCATGTGCCTGTAGAGGTCTACAAAGGGAGCTGTTTCCAACATGAAATAGTCAAATCTCATTAAAAATAAGCTATTTAATAGCACCATTTCCTAGAAGTGACTTTCAACAGGGAACACGGAAGGACAAAGATCCAGAGAATGATTGCGTACTAGAAGTCCATCCACTCCAGTGCTCTCTTTGAAAGGGTTGATAAGGTTGCCTGAATTAAGGAAATAGCAAATAGCTTCTGTAACTCACCTTCTTACAGGCTAACCTTGCTGAAGATGAGAAGTTGATGAGCAGTTGATGTAAACTCTCATGATAACATCTCATGTGGTATTTGTAAGTATTTCAAATGGCCATAATAACCCCCTCTCTTGTTTTAAGAAAAAATTGTTTACCTAATGACTAATTCAGAGGCATTACTAAGAGTCAAGTTGGAAATTAATTTTGGAATAGCTGCCTCTTTCTCTCAGAAAAGGAATGTCCTAGAGAACAGACTGTCCAAAGACATAGTATTTTCTATACTTACTTTTATAATAAATATTTAACAAGTGTTAGTAGGAAGGACATGAGAAGAAGGCCTTAACTCAGGGTATTATTCCTTTCATCAATTAATTTATGACTTAAATAATATAGAAATGATATATTTACATAGTTTGATAATAATTTAGTTGACATTCGTTTCTCAAAAGGAACTTACACATTTGTTGAGAGCCTACTGTGAGCAGTTTCAACACTTGGCACTTACGTATAACCAAACCTAATCCTTACATAAATTAGTTCAAGAATGAATGTCAGTCATGGAGGACAAAGCCAAGGATAAGTACAGACCAGTTCTCCAAGGTTATAATATTTCTATGTGGTATGTAGAAAAAACAGACTGGCCTGCTTGTGGCTTTCCAGTAAGTTAGACCACTACCATGAAAAGAGTTTTGCAACAACCATGGGGAATTTTAGGGTGATGTTACTATAGTTACCAGTGGGCAGAATAATAATTTAAGAATTCTGTCTGCAGAAGCTCCCAGGTTATTTTTCTCTGGTAATAGAAAATAATGTCAAACTTCCCTACAAGGCATAGAATCACGGACATAATTCCAAGACAAATATCATCTTTTATTGTCTATCCTTCACTAACTAAACCAAACTTTTCATTCATTTCTACTATGAGAAGAGACAGGAAATCTTTAAGTAAGAAGATACATCTGAGATGCCATTAGATCTGGTGTAACTAATTCACAGAGTATTCTGAGGTTGGGTTTTCAAATGTGGTAATTCCATGACTGTTTTTGAGTGTATATTATGCATGAATGTGTGCATGGATGGCCTCATGTGCATGTTGACAGTGCACATATATACCTGTGCATGTGGATACAAAGGCCAGAGTAAATATTGGGTGTCTTCCTCAATTGGTCTCCAATTATTGAATGAGATATGGTTCTCACTGAACCTAGAGCTCACCAATAGAGCTATATTAGTAAACCAATGAGACCCAGGCATTTCCTGTCTTTACCTCTCCAGCCCTGGAATGACAGGTGCATATCACAATTCACAGAATTTTACATGGGTTCTGAGATTCCAAACTGAGGTCCTCATGCTTGTGCACTAAACACTCTGCACACTGAGCTATCTACTCAGCTCCCCCCATAACTGCTTTATTGCTTGAAGTAGAATGATAATTAAACATAGAATGGATTTTAGTGACAAAAAATTTAGACTGAACCATATTTATTGTAATTGTGTATCATCAAAGCAATAGAATGCTCTAATTTCTGAGTTGTTGGTATTTCTCTTCAATTAATGTATTATATATGGACACATAAATAATAAATATACAAAGAGACATCCATGTGTTATATATATACATATATATATATATATATATATATATATGTATTTATATATATATCACACTAGAACTATATTTTAGTTAAGCCAAGCACTCTCCAGCTGTTCACAAGTAGACTGTCCTTAGTTGACCGTAGAACACTTTTTAAGTTAGTCAGGTAGGAAATCACAGAAATGGCATTATAATTGTGATCTATTCATTCTTCTGTCTGATAAACTGAAAGAAACAATGAATTATCGTTTTTTTAAACCTTGAATGGTTCAAGAATATGGCCATATAAATGAAAAATTAAAATTCCAATTAATACATAACTATCTATATATGCCTCTATATAGTCTTCTATTGTCCATTCAAAGAAAACAGCTGATTTTGTTCAGGGCAAAGAATATTTTAGTGGTTTTCCTAACTTGACTCAATTGTTCATTTGAACCAATTGCAGATGTGCAGGGGATAAAAAAATCAAGGGAATGGGACTATCTCACAATGAAAAACAAATGCTCAGAATACAAGAAACATAAACAAGAGTGTTATTTAAGATATATCCAGGCTGGAGAGATGGCTCAGCAGTTAAGGCACTTGCCTCCAGTGCCTGATGCCCTGGGTTCAATTCCCCAGGACCCACATAAGCCAGGCAGTAGCCCTGGTGCGCTCTCTCTCTCTCTCTCTCTCTCTCTCTCTCTCTCTCTCTTTCTCAGCTTGACAATGAATAAATAAAATATTAAAAAAAAGATATATCTGTATATCATATATATATATATATATATATATATACATATACATATTTAAGGGATAGACAGATGGCTCAGTTGTTAAGATGCTTGCCTGAAAAATATAACAACCCAAGTTCGATTCTCCAGTACCCAAGTAAAGCCAGATGCACAAAATGGACGTGCTTCTGGAGTTCCTTTGCAGTGGATGAAGGCATGCCCATTCTCTCTCTGACTCTCTGACTCTCTCTCTGTCTCTGTCTCTGTCTCCCTCTCTATTGTCTGTTTCTCTCTGCTTGCAAATAAATAAAAATATTTTAAAAATATTATATATACTTAATAGCATAACACAGTATAGATGAACATTATAGAGTTACCAAGAAAAAAAATTGTTCAAAAGATTGGAAGGGAAAGGCTGTTTCTTCAATTAAATGAAAGATGTATAATTTGAATTATTTCATTTGACTGAAGAGATTTTAGTTATTACAAGTTGACTTCTTTTCCCTTTCTGTGCATTCTAATTCCTTCCCATGACTTTTGTACTGCAGACACTTAGGTGTAGGGCAAGCCACCATGTTCCGGACACAGCCACTCAGATATACAAACAGCACTTCCACAAGGAAAGAAGACACTGAGTAAAAAAGCTGATGCATCTATGCATTCATCAGGTACATCAGGTAACTTTTATTTCCATAAGTTCCTATGTGGTGAGCTGAGGCCTTGAAACTTTTCCTTTATTGCTTAGCTCAAATACCATCAATGAACTCTAACTTTTCTCTTAAGTCAGCAAAGTTAGAAACCTAAGAAAAAATTTAATTCTTTCCTCTCCCTTATCCATCACAACCATTCCATCTTCAAGTCATGTCAGTTTTATTTCTTAAACTCCATCACCAATGCCTTTCATGATGGCTTTTAGCTGTGTCCTCACCAGCTTCTCTTAAAGTATCTAGAAGGAAAACAGCCTATGGTTTTTAGTGATAATTCAAATGAAGTGTAATTATATTACTGACTTTCTCCAAAGTTCTTTCCTATGTATTCTTCATTTGTATCATTGCAGTTATGTTTATTTATATTCAAAGTCAATTATAATAGGGCTCAAGTTCACATTCTAAACATTTTCTGTCAAGTTCCAAACTCACTGTGTTCATACAAGCCTTCACATACCCTACACTGAGTTTTCATAAATGAGTACATTTATTGGCCTTAATCTAATTGTTAAACCTAATATCTAATTATTCACATTTTATCCTCATTTTTAATCTACATTCTACTTGAGTAAAATCATGACCCCCTCCTTCATTCAGCACCCTTGTCTACTTTTTACAGGGTCCCATTCCACCCTCCAGTCAGTATCTGTAAGTTCCTAACTTACTGAAAATTTACTTATTTCTTTATTGAATTTCTCTCATTTCTATCCCAATAAAACTCATCCTCTACCAACACAGTATCTGTTTTGCTCCTCCTTGGAAATGGTTACTGTTAGTAAAACATAGTAACTGCTCAATAAGCAATTCCCTAGTACCCACATAAAGCCTGTTGAAATGAATGAACAAAATCTTTGAGTGACATCATTCCTTGTGCCTTTTGTATCCAAGGCACCTTGCATGTTCAGCATTCTTCTGGGAAAAGACGACCTATTCTTGAATTCATAAACCCAACACTTTTTTTCTCTTTGAGGTTTTGCTTGATCTCTTGGGTATAATTTCTCAGAACTCATTCCATGCCTCCATCATGCTCAGTCCAGTATAACTTGGGCAACAACAGTCTGTTGTCTCCTTGATCAATTTGAGCTCAATGTATCTTCACAGATGCCCAACCTTGAACATGAGGTCAGATCTCAAGACAGGTTTGGTAAATGATGGATGGCCTAAATAGAGCTTCAAAATCAGGAAGAAACTAAGGAAAATAAGAATTCTTCATGCAGGGCCTGGGGTGATGTCTCAGCAGTTAAGGTGCTTGCCTGCAAATCCTAATGAGCAGGGTTCAATTGCCTAGTACCCACATAAATCCAGATATACAAGGTGATGCATGTGTCTGGAGTTTGTTTGCAGGGGCTAGGGGACCTGGTTCTCTCTCTCTCTCTCTCTCTCTCTCTCTCTCTCTCTCTCTCTCTCTCTCTTTCACTTTCTTTATTCCATTTATCTCTCTCAAATCAAATATTAAAAATGAATCTTTTAAAATGAATTCTTCATGCAAAACAGTAGGAAAGTGTCAAATACCTTTGCTCTCCAACAAGAGGACATATGGGTGTTCATGAGCATCAAACACTCTTGGAATGGCTGATATTAATCTTGCACATACTTAAATGGAAAATGCTATCTATGAAATCAAGACTTCCAGAACATTAAGGTAGTTTAATACAGCTTAATTTAAGAGAGCCAACAAAAATCTCAGTAGTATTCTCTTCTTCAGGCCAGTAGTGATGCTGTGTGCTCTGAGGCACTGCCTCGGATGTCAAATGTTAATGACACAGTGAAATAAACCAGAGTTGGCATTAGAAAATAGGCCAGCATTGATTTCCTTTTCACTTTCTATTTATGAAGATGCTGTAGAGGAAACAGATAAACTTTCTTGGCTCAATATTTATGACCAATTTCCTTGTTTTCAATGAGAAGTCCCTTCAAACATAGATTGAAAGTCTCTTTCAGCAACATGTCAGTTAAGTAGCCGTTCCACTGCTACAATAGGGTTCTCAACATATTGCTGTGTGATAACATTTTTATAGGTAAATCTTGATAGATATAGTGTCATAAATTAATAAGGAAATGTAAAGATGAGAAACTCAATACTTCTTTGAAAAAATATGTTAGAAACCCATTTTACAGAAGGTAAACCAACTATTGAGCTTCAGTATCTGTGGAGCCTACAGTCATGAGAGACAAACAAGAGCACCAAAAACTCTTTTTTGGGGGGTTGGAGGGAAGTTAGAATCAATTGTGATTGAGCTTAGAGTTGAGAAAGTCCATGCTCTCTGGTTACTCAAAAGTCTAAGAAAGCTGGGTATGGTGGGGAATAATTTGAAATCGAGTTCAGAAGGCTTGAGGTTGGAGGATTCCAACTTTGAGGCAAGTCTGTGTTAGGTATGGAGATTCCCTCTCAAAGACAATACACAAGCACACAAAACAATAAACAAAATAAATTACCATAAGAGAAATGCAACTAATCTATTATTGCTCTAGAGCCAAGCCTCTGCAGGTACAGAAATTACCAAGTTCATCATTCCTTCCCTGTTTGAATTTGAATTTGGGCAAGTTAGTTAACCTCTCTGTGCCTCCTTCACTCATTTGAAAAACAGAGATATTTTTTCTTAATGATTTCTAAATATTGTTACATAGATTAAATGAGTTAGTATGCTGAGAACCCTGGGGATGTAAAAGATCTATATATTTTGTTAAACAGATAGATTTTCACAGAATGAAGCAAGTTGAAAAGCTTGCAGCATGCAGCATAACGAACACTTGAAAAGCTATAAATCAAATGGGTATTTAATTCAGATTTTCACCCAGTAAAACATCTATTCTCTTCCACATCATAACATTAAAATGCAATAACCCTTACTAGCCATCGGCAATTTATTTATAAAGACCATGTTCTGCATTGCTTAGAAAAGGTTTTCAAGCTACCTGTCTTCCTGGCTTCTAGATTATAATTGCAAGCAGCCTAAGAGCCAGAACAATTACACTGTTTTCTACCAATTGCCTCTTCAATGCAATGCCTCCTGAAACCATTTGCTAAAGCAGGTAACAATCTTATCACATAATTGTGTAAAACCCAAGACACCCATGTCTGTTGTTTAATGCTAATTTCTTTGTGCTTCCTGAGACGAATTGCTATTGACTACTTTCATTAAGAAACTATTGACCCTTCTCCAGTGGAGCATCCTGAAAAGAAATCCAATAAATATGCCCATATTTCATTTTTTGAATATCAAGGTACAAAAGACGTAGTGGAGGATATGGCTTATTTAATCCAAAATTAAAATTTTATAGGCTACATTACCTAAGGCAAATTGCTTAATATATTTAGAAGAACATCTGCTTTCTGTTTGACATCCATGATTTGAGACCCAAATTAGGTGAATCACTGATACAAGTGCAGACCTAAAAGTTTCAGTGATGTTCCTTCCCTTGATTACATTGTGTGCTCCTTCCTTACCACATGCAGAAAAGCACTTTTTAAGTAGGTATGTTTTGTTCTACTGGGTATCATTGATTCCAGAGATTTCTTATCGTCTCTTCTTCTTCCTCCTTCTCCTCTTCCTCCTCTTCTTACTTCTCCTCTCTCTTCTTCTATCTCTCAACTTTTGATGACACCCAGACTGGCCTTGAACTCCTTATCCTCCTATCTTAACCTCCTGACATATTGAGATTGCAATTATGTTGTACCACTCCCAGCTTCAGAAATTTCTTATTCTATCTATTTCTTACGTAAAAATGAGAAAATTTCAAATAACATTTTGTGGTATTTAACATCCTGAGTTTTAATGTGTTTAACCTTGTTTGGACAATATTCCACCTTTGTTTTTAAAAAGTCAGTATGCGAATGTCCATTCCCCAGATGAATGGATAACACAGCTGTGGTCCATTTACACGATGGAATTTTACTCAGAAGAAAGAAAAAAAAAAAAAACGACATGATGAAATTTAAAGAAAAGTGGACAGATTTGGAGCAGATCTTAGCAAACTCACACAAGAGCAGAAACTCAAACTCCGCATATTCTCCCTCATATGCAGTTCCTAACCAGGTTAAACTTAAACTCTAAGCAAACCTGACAGGTGAAATGAGAGACTGTAAAAAGGGTTGAAGGAATGGGGGGGAAAGGGGGCAACTTATACAATAAGCTGAACCAATAATGAATCGTAAACATAAAATCCTTATTTCCATACAGTAAGCTCTCAAGGAAGAAGGGGGTATTGCCTGCTAAGATGGGCCATGAATGGAATGGGAGGAAACCTAACCCCATGAAAAATGGATCAGACCTAGCACTCCCTGGCCTAGTCATTGGTTCCTACCCACACTGAGCTGTTGATCAAAGAGACCCACAACGTCCCTAAAACAAGGCAGAATTTTGGCAAATCACCTCAGGTCAAAGGTAAGATCCAATTGCTGAAGAAACCACAGAAAGTCATCGCACAATACTGAGAGACCCTGCAAGATCTAGAATGGTGATCAGCCCCAAGATGCTAGCATATGCAGTGCTGGAAGGTGCTATACAAGCGACCACGGGAAATTGGTCAATAATATTTGGAGAAAGCAGAGACCACTGATATACAATGCAGACTGTTGTCATGAAAAAGCTGAACACACTGTCTCCTGGAAGATATCATTGAGCCAATAAGTAATCACTAGGGCAATAGAGGCGCCATTACCTGGGGAGAGTAGTCAACAGTTTTCAAATTGGCTAAGAAATCCACTCAGTGTCAGAGAGCCCTTAACTGGAATTGGGACTTAGGTCAAAATCCAATGGAAACAAAAAACTTGGGCCCCAAGGAGAAACTCCCATTACTAGAGAACTACAGAGAGGCTAATTCCAATAGAATCTCTACAAATTAGAAATGTGTGTCGCATTTAACCCATATTGACCTCAGTCTCTGATGGAGATCCTGTTTGTTTGTATTTTTCAGAAGGCATTGAGAGAGCCTAGGTCATTTCAACTCTACCAACGAACTACAGGCAGAGGGCTGACATCCTGGCAAAAGACAAGCCACCCCATGTTTACCATGTAGGCCCCAAATGAAACTCTTGAGAGAGTGACAGGATAGCAAGAGATCTATCAGCACAGCTAATCAGTTAAACCAAGATAAGTCAGCATGACAGACACCAATTTCCAACACGACCTAAAGCAGTAGTACAGAGACCCTCAAGGTCTCAAAAATAAAGTAGTCTTAAATTTCACCCATCATGATTCAGGGAACTAAGGGGGAAACGGGGAGGAAGGCATGTAAGAGCCATGATGGGGGAGAATATCCAGATACATTGCCCCCCTAAGCAACAACACACAAGGGGGGTGTACCTGGCTGCTTCTTGTGCTATCCATAACCTCCTACCCAAAGGAACCATCCATTATGCCCACCGAGGAGGATTCCAGTGGATTGGGGACAGGGAGGAGGGAATCAGGAATACCAACGTAATATTTCCCAATACAATGTATCTATTTTTGAACCATAAGAATATCAATTAAAAAAAGTTAGTATGCATTCACATTCAAAATTACATTTACAGCATCTTATAAAGAAAGAGCTTAAAATGAAGTTCCAACTAATGTTTGCTGAGTGGTTTGTTATCACTGGGAGTTTTCTTGCTCAACTCCTGAGCAAAATATTTAGAAATCACTCTATAATTCTCAGGGGATACAATTAATACATTCTAGATTTCTGGTAAGTTGGTGTAAGAAGTGGCACCAGATACCACGCTTGGTCAGGGAGGCTTCTCAGGCTAATATACTTTGCACATGGGAGAAGCATAGAACAAAGATTCTTCTAGAACACCTGACAGATAGATCAGTTCTCTGTATGACCACATCTACCCAAATTCAATAATTTTCTTTGGAGTCCTCTGAAAACTAGAGTAAAGCTACCACGATCTGGTGTCCTTCCTCAGCAACTCCTGGCAAACTTTGCTGTTTAGATTCAGCACCCAACATGTCTATCCAGAACAGCTAGAAGGATCTTATGAAAATCTATGTGAACACATGTCACAAAACTGCTGGAAATTCTCAGGGATCATTTTACCAGGAGCTAATGCTGTCTTCCCATTCCATTTTTGTCCTGCTCTCTCCACCTGTCCATGGCTCTGTGTACTGTCTCCTGCTCCAAGAATCCTTCCAGATGTGCTGGGCCCTTGCTTTCTCTTTTATCTTTCCTGGCTTTTACCTTTGACCAACATTATTGCTCATGCTGATTTGTTAAAAGGTTTTTATCTGATACACCTTTTCTCTCAAGTGCCTTTAAAGATTGTTTTTCACACCTGTACCTTAGCACTAGACCAGTGACTATTACAAGGTCAAGTTCAACAAATAAGTATTGAGTATGTGAATGAGCTTCTGCCTTGCAGGACATAAACAGCAATTAGAATATGGGGCAGAGAATGAAAGGTGCTGATTGCTTTTTATAAATCTGGGAAGAAGGTGGCTTGCTTTCATTCATCCCTGTTAAAATTAAATGAATGTGAGAGAAAACAACTGTATCATCCCAGTTTATTAAGTGATTCAAAAAGGTAAAGGAATTGTTTAGATGACAGTCTCCAATGAAATCAGTGAAGATAAACTTAATCTTCACTTGCCCTCTAATTATCATCTTTTCTCTGAATTGAAGACAGGGTCTCAATGGTCATTTACAGGCGAGTCATATCTCATTGCAAAGCTCAAGAAGTGTGTGCTCTGAGGTTAAGAAACCAGGAAGGGGATGACAAACCTTTAGTTCTCATAATCAATCTCAAATAAATTTGGAAAATAACCAAGAATCAAAGAAAAATAATATTTTAACCCAGATTTATCCCCAGCAGTTTGCAGGACTCAGCACAGGAGTGTAAATGGAGGCCTGTATACCATATGACCAATTATTTCAAGGTCATGAATCAAGCTAACAGGCTATTAGATAAAAATATTAGTTGTTACCAAATCTTAAAAACTAAGTACCAAATTACCATTCCTTACATAATTGGGGATCTATGGGGACTTGAGAAAAGGTGATACATTTTCTTTACACCTCCAGCCCAAGTCACTTGTACAATTCTGCCCACATTTGTGACATACAGACCTAAAGACTTATTTACACATTATATAGCAAGGTTCGTACTTGGATTTGCAGTGGGGCATGGTCCATGGAGGCCCAGGAGAACAGAGACTCTAGAACCCTTGTTACCCACATAATCTAGAGCAGGAAGAGTGTAAGGAGGCATGGAGTTGGGGTAGAGGCATAATGAGAGCCCAGGGCAGTGGGTCCTCCAATACAGGATGAAGAGTGGGATTAAGTGGGGTACTCAGACTTCTTCACAAGAGAAAAGCAGGATGTAGAAAAGTACTAGAATCAAATATAGTGCATACATCATATAGCTAGAGAACTGTAAACATATGCCATTACTAGTTCTCAGTAAGTTAAAAATATCCTGGTGTTTAGAGTAATATATGTTGAATTGACTACTGAGTACTTAAATCAGCCCTCAAGCAGTCACTTTTGCATTAGGGAGAATGCAGCATTGCATCCTGCAAGAAGAAGGGAGAACATCATGCTTATCTTTCCTTAATTCACCTTAACTAGTGGCTAGTCATGTACTACACACTCCGTAAACATTTGTGAAAATTAAAGTGATACAAATCTGAATTGATATATCCATATTTGTAAAGAAAAATCCAAATATATAAATATCTATGAACTTATTTACATGCAAGCATGCTTGTACATTTACATAAATATGTAAATGTATACATGAAAACATAAATTTATTTTCAGCATAAAATGCGAGTAGTATGTTCTATATTGCTGAGTTCAAAGGTAATCCACAGGTTCTACTCTAAGAAGCAATTCATCTGATATTAGAAATCAAAGGGTAGCAGAGGGTTATGATGAAACAACATTATTTACATGCAGAAAATGTCAATAAGCAAAATACATTTTAAAATTTCATGTTAGCATAAAAAAGAAAGTAGATCCCATTTAAACATTAACATTGCTTTCATGTTCTATATGAATGAATAGATGTATTAGTCCTATGCTAGTATGTCAATATTTATGTTTATTTATAATAGGATGAGCTTGAGAGCCAGCAATCCAGATCTTAAGGAGATTCTTTTTTTTTTTTTTTTTTAACAAAAATGGGTTTTGTAATTTTTTGACTTCTAGGGAAAATTTTCAAAATGTTCAAGTCAGTCTGTGAAACATTTCATTATAATTCATTTGTGAGTATATCACTTAGATCTAAAATGTAGCCTTTGAACAATGTTATACTCATTTTGAAATAATAACTGAATGCCTTGTATAAATATGTTTTTTGATTAAACGGTGAATGGAAATGAAGCAACATTATTATCCATAATGCAGTCTATATTTATCATGTGCTTAAAAAATTAAGCTTGAGCACTTAATATGCATGCAAGAATTTTTCCTGAAGAGATAGTTTCTTGCACCTTAGCCCATGAGTCCCTCAAAGGCCCATTGACAACTACTCTGGCTTGTCCTTTTCTCTGTCGTTTGAGGTCCATGGAGTGCTAATGTCATTCCACTCTTGGAGAATTCCACATTCTGCAGACTTGCCTCACATTTGACACCATTGATATAAGCAAATCACTATTCAGTAATATTCAGGTAATGTAATCAGTGGCTTGATTATGTTTGGATTGAAATAGCACTGAGGGAAAGAAAATCAAACAATGAAAAAATAAAAGAGCCAGGAAAGATAGCTTATTTGGTGGGGGAAGTTGTATTTCATATTATTTTAAAATCACACTTTTCAATTTTCTGCTTTATAATGAACTACAGCCAATTACTTTCCCTCGGCACTGATAAAAAGAGCTGTCCAACTGTTCAACATTTGCTTTACTAATTGAATGATCAATTATTCAAATAAATGATTCTCCTATCAAGCTCCTGAAGACCTTGATATGTGTTCCAGCCCCAGCTATAACACTGTACAGCAACAAAGAAACCAAATCCAGATAGAATTCTGAAATGCTAACAGAAAATCCCTCTAATTGGGAGGAGATTTATGACAACTGAAACCGATTTGGCAAGTCCATGCATTCTGATCTTTTCCTGAGACTGCTAATCTCACCTTCTCGTACTCTGTTTTGCTGATTAATTCATTGGCAAGTATCACTGAGCTCCTTAAGAACATGCACTTTGTTAGGTAATGGGTTTTAATGATTAGTCTAAATGCACTCCTTCCTTGCCAGCAAAGAAAGACCTCTCCCTAAGTTATCTTAACCCCAAGAGGACTTTGTATGGAGTGGGGGTGGTCTATGGTGGCAGGAGAATTCCCAGCTGACAGACGGCAGATGTGTTCTGGATTCATACCCTACATTTAGATTGATTAATAGTAGCTGAAGGTCATTCTGTGGATTTGCTCATTTAAAGACTAAGTAAGTTTGAAAACACTCTGACTGCATGTATAAAGAGATGCTGTGTGTAGCTGTCTTTGGATGTTCTCAGGAGGACTCCTTCACAACGAGTGACTTGCTGTGGTTAGATAGATCTATGTCCCTCCAAGCAAGAAGAGCTGTACTACTGGGAAGGGCTCCCTCCAGGAAGGCCCTCTCTCCAGAGACTGTTTCCCAAATAGAGTCAAAATGGAAGTTTTGAATTAAAATCTTTTATGCCTTATCTTAGATTAAAGCCTGCATTCCTTGCTTTCACTACTTCTACCTTTTTAAAAAGTCCCCAGGTATATAATACTCAAAATTCAGGTGTTTATGTAGAGATCACACTAATTTTCTTAGACAGTCATCCTTTTCCGTCCCAAAATATGCTGGTGGGAATGGGAATTATCATCTTAATGGCTCAGATTAATTTGCATTGAATCATCCAGAAGCACATACTAAATGCAAAGTGTAACTAACTAGTTTTCAAAATAGGGACTAAATATATGAATCCCAGTTAAATTATAATCTTTTAATGGAAATATACTTACTAAATGTGCTTTGCATGAGTAATTTATTAAACTAGGTAGAAACTTTTCTAAAATTGGGTAAAAATAATGATGAAAGCCTGCCCAAAGAAGGCTATTTCTCTGATATCTTGACGGTCAGTTCTGAAGCTTAAAAAAAAGCTGAATATGTTTCATTTATAAGCTATTATGGCTTATGTAACTTCTCATCAGGATTAGATTTTCATCAAGGTTCATGATGGATCACTAGACTAGACACATAAGAACATTTGGGACTTTGCCCCCACTACCTGCCAGTACTTCACACATTACAAGGCTCCAACAGATAATGAATGAATGAAGAATGAAAAACTGCAGACAGTTGTAACTATTTCAGTCGGCGTTCAATTATCCTTTCAGAGTAAATATAAGAGCAGAGGACTCATGCTTTTAAAACCTTGCTAAATTTACAAAATATAATAAAACCCTAACAATTTCTAAAATTTTACTTTGGGGCTTCTTGACTATACCAAGCACTATGGTTTATGACTCTAATGTTACTTAGAGGTAGTTGACTTTTTTATGTTTTGTGACCAGAAAATTCAATAAGTTTTCTCTAGAAAGCTTAAAAATGTTAGCCAATACATTAATAGTATTTTATTTTAAAACTTAACCTGTCTGGGCAGATGGTTTGTTCTCAGTTTGAGAAATATCAAAATCATTGCTTATTTCGAAAGGGGGAACTAAATATTCATTCTGAAGACAATTTATTGATTTGGATACATGTAATTTAAAGACTTCTGATATGGGGAGTAAGATGACTCGGGTGTGGAGTAGGGACAGCGAAGAAATAGTCTGATCAATAATAAATAGGGTACTAAGAAACACCCCAGAGACTCCATGCCTCCAAGTTCACTTAAGTCTTAACGCACTTTACATTTCAAATCATATCTCACAAAGCAAGTGCTAGGATTACACTGCTAAATCCATAAGCATTGATTTTTGTCTCAGTCACCGATGCATGCTGTGCACTACTGGGGAATTTGCTAAAATGGGTTTATACCATCCAGTGACTACAGTGCAGTGCACACTTTCTATAACTTGCTGATGTCTCTAATGAGAAATGATGCAAACTTGGGAAAGCATAAACATTAAGTTATATAAATACCTTTTGGAAAAGGCTCATGAAAGTTTCCCATTTCTAACCATTATTTTCATGATGCAGGGGCTTCCTACTCCCCCCCCCCCGGGGAGGATCCTGCTTTCTCAAAAATCACAGCACACATGTGTGAGCTTTCTGAGTGGTTTTAGGAAATATCCCCAGTGGACATTGGAAAGCTTGCCTTCCGGTCAGAAAAGAAGCAGAGCTCAAATGGGCTATTATTTTCACTGATAAGTTGACCCCATTCCTTGTGGAATTTTAAGCTTAGTTTCACATGATCTGGTTTCACTGGGTGGTAGATCTGGGTTCAGCAGCCATCACCATGACAAGGATTTGGTACAAGGTGGCAGGACTGCCGCGTGCCTGCATCATTTCTGTAACTCCTATGGAGCTGTTAGACTAGACCTGGAGACATGCGAAGAACCATGGATAGTTTCTGAAAGACAAGTGGCTGGATGATGTAAAATGCTGGCTATAATAGGAGCATTTGTATCCTCTTTAAGGTTTCTGCACTGAGAATTCTTTGTCTTTTATTTTTATGCCCTTGACACTGACTTACCTGTATTCACCCACTTTTATGGAAATGAAACATCTTTTGTCCTATTTTTTCATGTTCCAATTTTCATTGTAGCTATGGACTTATATTTAAAATTCTCTTAAGCTCTTTAAATGTTTTAAGATCATTGTTAATTTAATAATTAAATACTATAGAATATTTACATTTATTTTTAAGAAGAAATTAAGTTGTCATATTTCAATAAAGCATACATAATGCATTATTTAAAAAATCTTTGTATGGCTAATACAATTACTATTTGTTATTTTTCCTAATGCCTAATAAATTTTATATTATTTCATGATCATTTTAGCCATAATTTCCTAAAAGAGTCACTTACCAAAAAGCCATAAAAAATAAAACTCATATTACCTAATGCTATAGTTTTTTTATCTTTTTCTCTGTGTCTGAGAACATTGAATATTTTAGTATAAAACCACAATTTTAGAATTTATTAAATAATCATCTATAATTCCTATAATTAAGTCTATTATATTGAACTGTTAACACTGAGCTCACTTTAACTAACTTCAATAAAGAGACCTTAGATGAAAGTTTGTATTTTGTTCCATTTTCCATACCAACTAAAAACCTTCATTACAGTAACTATTTGTTAAGTATATAATTTATGCTAAAATAATTTTACTCAGTATATAGGAAAATGAAATAACACAGTTAGGATTTATTTTTTAAATTAAATTCTTAACATCATTAGTATCTACAAATATGGCCTCAATAAGCCTATCTCTTGAGCTGCACTTATGTACTTACAGATTTTTATTTCAATAAAAATCATCACAATCATCAAATAATAAGTAACAACTTGAATTTATACTGTGGCATAAGATGTTCTTAGCATGAGCACTCATCACTAGGGAGCATCCAGAGTGCCTTGAAAGCTGCTCTCTGGTCATCACAGGGCAGACAAACATGACTGTAGATCTCTGTGAAATTCCTCATGAAGGTGCTGGGTGGGATCAGGGCAGACCAGATATGGAAGAAAAAATGTGTGTAGTGTGTCAGGAGGACCTCATGTTACTAGGAGGAATAGCAGTGGAAAGAAAAGCTAACATTATTCTTAAGTCTTATTTTATCTTTCTAAATAAACATGCTTTTGCAAGAAGGAAAATCACTCACTCTCCACCTCCACTATATATTGTGGTCTATAAGATTGTAACTCTAGATAGTAATGATGACAACAAAAACAATTATACAGTCTATGAGCAAATCCTGCCATGGGGCCACCATTTCCCTCCTTCCCATCTCATATGATGTTTCTAATTATTGACAATAAAGATGTTAAAAAAACAAATAGACGACTTGTATGTTGGGATTCTGGCACCAGAGTGCCACATTGAGTCATGCAAACTACTCAGGACACCAGGTTTCCTCCTCAATCACTCTTTGACCTCATATCTCTGAGACATGGTCCCTCGCTGAACCTGGAGCTTGGACTGCTTTACAGTTTGACTAACAGACCAGTGAGCTTCCTTCTGTCTCTGCCCAGCTTAGAGATGGAGTTACAGGCGGGTGCAGCCACATCTGGTTGTGGTTCTGCTTCTGATGCCACCCAGCACTGCCCTGGTTAGTTTGTGTACCCTAGTGGATCAAACTCCTCAGCTGCACAGAAAGAGCATCAGTCTTGCAGACATGACTGGGTTGGGGACCACCAGCTGCTCTCTGGCTCTCTGCCATCCTGGCAGGTTATGAAGTAGCATGGGTATCTTTAACCTGATTTTATTTTTAGCCTAAACAATTAATGAAAAAATAAAGCTGGCAGAGCATTCATCAGTGTGGCATCTAAGTTGGGACAAACAGTGTTTTCTATCATTGGAATAAACATACAGTAAGAGAAATAAGTATGCATACTCTGCTTTGAAAAAAAAACACTCAAAACTCACATTTACCAGAAGCGCTCATCCACAATGAAGTTGGAGGTATCTTTATTGATTTTCATTGCTTTAACCTTTCTGGCCCTTTACACACGATAAAGCTCCATATGGAAGCATTATGTTTATGTTCTGCGAAGATCTTTATAAGTCATGAGCATCTTCTGCTTTTGGTTGCTTTAGAATTCTGCTTGATAGACAACTTAGAACTATCTGGTGAAACTTTGCTCATCAGTTTTATAAGCAGTCTTAATCATGCTTTTTAATATCCAGACTATATGACACTCAAACTCAGAAGACATAGGTGAAGTATCTTCTCCTTTGTGTAAGTCTGAAGGAAAGAACCCTCAGGTAGAGTCATCTAATAACTACGTACCCTTTTGGCAGTGGGATTAATAATAGCCCTGCCATTATTTTAATTCTAAATTGATTTCCTACTTAGCAACTGCTTTGTCAATGACTGGCTGAATGTGAAGCCGGAAGGTAGCATCTTCCTGGGGGTGTGCGGCTTCTGATGGGTTAGCTGTCAAATTCCCCATTGTCCAAATTACACAGCCACTGTACAATTCCTGCTAAGAAACAATTTACTGCTGCACTGAGCTATCATTCTTGCAAGGCTGTGTTAGTTTTGGGGTATCAAAATCTGATTAACTTACTGCAGATGCACAGCAGTTCCCACTGTGGTTTTCCCTCAATTTCCACTTAGCAAGTAGATTGTTAGTCAGATATGATAACAGAGGCCTGTACAGGAAGCAGCTCTGGAGTAAACAGCATGCAGTGTTGACCCAAGCAGTGCAGTATCAAAGCTGAAGAGAAGCATGAAAATAACCATTTAAAACAGAGAAAGAAATGCTAAGTTGTCAGTGTTTTCTCATATCTTTCTTCTTTCAACAAAGGATATGTGCAAAATTACACACACACACACACACACACACACACACACACACACACACAAAATTGTATCCTGCTATCTTTTCCAAAGTGATCAATAGCTACAAGGAATACACACTGTAAAGTCAATGTTCATGGGTGGCTTTATTAGTATTCAACACATAAAAATAGAGGATGGACAAAACAAAACTAATCTAATCATGCACAAAACCCATCCCAGAAAATGCATTCTCAAGTTTTGTGTTTTAGTATGTTAAGATGCAATTATCACTTTATTGATTCAATACAACAACTTAATGATGAATCTGTTTACCTTTATCTACCTGCTTATTTATATAAATACCTTAGGACAGCACAGCAAGGAGATTTCTGTGACAAGGCAAATGCCAGACTGTTTACTCCTTACTCAGTATGAGGGAGTTGAATGCTAGACTTAATTTAATCATCACATTCAAGACAGGACCAGACATCAGTTCCCTTATTGCATTTATGATAATACGGGTGTTCATGTTTGCCAACTTAATTGAAGAACAAAAACAAATTTTAATATAAACTTCCCAGATTTTAATAAGTGGAGAAGTGGACTCTCTCATTACACTGTCAAATAGCCTCACATGTAACCTTTCATCTTAATTCTCAGTAAGATCTACCTGCTTCGCTTTCATGTCAGGAAAAATGCCTTTCTTCATTTAGAAGGCTAGGTTCTCTCAGAATGATATTCTACTGCTATATATTAAACACTTTTTAAATAATATGGCTAATTTACTTCACAGAGATTTTTATAAACAGGATAATTATGGGTCAAGTTCATATATCTTGTTATGTATTAATATGCATTCCAAATATATGTGTAACATATATATGCATATTGAAAAGATTTATTAAAAAGCTTGCCAATAGTATTATGAATATAATTAAGAAAACTAAACATTGACCCGGAATTAGGCCCATTTCTGACTGCTTTCTTATCTAGTAACTATTCTTGGTGGGTTCGGTGTTGGTCTTGCAAATGCAAACTGCTTACGGACAGCCCTTGTCATGGCAGAGTTCCCAGTGCCACTGGGAGAGAGAAGGAAATGATTACAAATACAAGAATATCAGTAGGTTGAGTCTGCAGGGGAAGACTGCGAGAGGATAGCATTTTAGCAGAATCTTGAAAGATGCCCTGGGTAAGTGAGCGTAAAGGACACTATGGACACTTGCCATGTTATAGAAGAGAGGCCAAACACAGCAGGTGTGAACATGGCCTTCATGTACCCAAGTGCAGGTGATGGCTAGAGAGTCAAGGAGAAAGAGTGATACGTCATGATTTCCATTGTAAAAAGGTGCCTCAGGTGATTGGGGTGTGGAGGAGCCAGTTTAGTGGAGAAGCACAGTGAAGGGATGGGGAAGCAGAAGGAGATACTGCAAAGTGGGAGATACGGAAGTGTCTACAAAGAATTGCTTCACAGTGGATGGAGGAGAAATTTTAAAGGTATATACAAGTGAAAAGAAAGGATCAGATCTCTGATGAGTTTTGGGTGCTGGAACAGAGCGACAATCCAAGGATGAAACATCTACCTCATCATCTGGTGCTACTAAAACATTAGATGGAAATGTGAAGAACAGGACAGAATTAAAAAGCAGGGGAGGCAGGGATGGAAGGAATGTTCAGTGGTTGAGGTTCTTGCCTGCAAAACCTAAAGACCTAGGTTTGATTCCCCAATACCCACAAACAGCCAGATGCTCAAGGTGGGGCAATAGTTTAGAGTTTATTTGCAGTGGGTAGAGGCCCTGGTGCACCATTCTATCTCTATTGCCTCTCTCTCTCACACTCTCTTTCTCTAATAAATAATTAATTAAATAAAATATTTTGCAAAGGAGGGGGGGGGATTTGGGTTCCTTCAAGTTATATATGTGTCCAGAGTAAAGACTGGAAGCTGATTTAGAAGTAGCAATGATAGATCTAGAGTAAAATGAAAGGTTGTCAAAATGGGAAACAATACCCAGGAAGTAGAGGCAGGAGGCTTACCATGAGTTCAAGACCAATCTGGGCTACACAGTGAATTCTAGACCAGGCTGGGTTACACAGTGAAATCTTGACTCAAAAAAAGAGTATCACTTATGGACTCTCTCTATATATGCTCCATTCGTTGTGCTTTTAGAGAAACAAGCCAAGAAAATTCAAAACTTTCTTGTTCATGAACCTCCTTTTATTTAAAATATGCTATGAGAACACAGTGGTGATGTTTATGATTTTCCACCATTGTGTAGATGTATAAGACTTCTCAATAGACATATAATAAATGACAGATTCAAGTTCACAGAGAGAAGGAAGAGTATTGTATTGCTCAATTTTATTGAATTGTTATTTTAAAAAGTTTATATTTGCGCTCAAATTCACTTTGTCAGCATGGAACAAGTAAATGATTAAAGCCAAATGGTTTCCAGTGATGCTTCTTTGGCTATTTAATGCAGAAAGAGGCACTTGTTAGTAAAGTGTAAGTTTCTACAATTTAAAATGGCAGAAGTCCCTGTTACTATCAACTTTATGGTTATTTTAGAGAGAAAAAAAAAACAAGCCCTGTTTATAAACTTCCATGAGAAGACCCTCGCAAATATTTCCATTCTTAAAATAAAACATCTATTTCTGCTCTCCAAACTTTATCCTCAGTGTTTTCCAGCAACTGAAGATGTGGTCATGGAAAATGCCTCTAGGAGACAGCCCATGTGTAAGTCCTCTGGTAACCTTGAATTACACTTCTTTGAGAAATGCATTCCTCCTCTACCATGAATTTTTATTTAATATTTTTAATATACCCAGAATTATTCTATCTGATCATATTTTAGTAGTTTAGTAATTAATACATTCTATATTTAGTATTTTATTTTGGTATTTTTCTGGCATATGACAATTGCCATATAAATCACCATATAAAAGTTACTCAGTGGTGAACTTCGGTTTCTACAGAGCAGAACCAACTTAATGCTTCAGTCCTCTCCACAACCACTCCTCATCTTCTGCAGGTATGTATTTGAAACGTGTATTGCCCATTTCTGAAAGGCGTTTATAAACTACAGTGTCTCTCTCCTCCAACTAAACACTGTATTGAAATCAATTTCTAACTCATCTTTGACATGATGTTGTGTCAGGTACACTGCTTGCATTCACTGTTGGCTGAGGAATCTGTTTTTTTTTTTTTTTTCAATCTTGTGTTTTTCTTTACCAGAGAACTGATTATCTGATCTTCGGACATCTTTCTTCTGAGTGCACTTAGCCCAATTACAAAGTCTGGACATGAAGGACTTAGATCACACCTCTGTTTTTAACGTTAGTTCTCTTTTTAATGCTTGTAGGCTTCCTTGAGACGTAGAGGATCTTTCTTCTTGTTTACTGAACAGGCACAGGGCAGATTTCTGCAGGGGCCTAGGCTTGCACCTAGGATAAGAATGTCAGCCCCAGGAGACACTGAGGCTGGGCCAGGAGGTAGGAGGTTGAGGCTGTTCTTGCCTCCCACCCAAAATCCTCCTCTGTCTTCCATATGCTAAATGCAACATGACAAAACTCATCTTGATGAACACCTTCTTATGAGAGAATGGGCATTCATATAAGTATACTATAAGATAAAAGACCTATATATGATGCCAAGAGAATTCAGAATGCATGCAAAGTTTGGACATTTATTAAAATGCTAACTACTCTAAACTCTGGAATTTGGGAGATCTTCCTCTTTTACTCCTGATATGAATAAGATGAGAGCCTTAAAGCATATTAATTTAAGATCTGGAGAGATAAATCAGTTATTAACATAATTGCCTGAGTTTGACTTCCAGCATCTGCGTGTAGAAGCTAGGCATGTTGGTGTCCACTTATAATGCCAGAGCTGACAACGGAGAGATGGGCATATTCCTGGCATCCTGAGGCCAACCAGTGTTGTCTAGTTAAGTGAGTCCTATGTCATGGAGAGTCTCTGTCTCAAAAAAAAAATGAAGTGGACAGTACCTAAGGAAAGACACTCTGGCTTCCCCGTGTGTGAGCACTATTAGGAAATAATATTGTAAAAACATATTCATGTTTCATGTGACTAGTGCTATTTGTTTGTATTTAGGATATTTGAGATATTGGTTGAAGAACAGTCTCTCAAAATTAAATATCCTGACATTTCTAGTTTCCAGCCAGTTATTGCCCTAGTTCCACTTTTAAAATATAAAAACAAGCGCTCTGAAATTCCATCCACATGCAAAGCTAACAGCTGGATATTAAGGGATTTAAAATCATGCCTTTTAGTCTAAACCCCTGTGTTTCTGCCATTGCTATCTTGTCTGTGAACTTTTATAAACAACTCTGTCAAAGAAAAACAAGATATATATTTTTTGCTTGTGATAATGAATCTTGAACATCAATTCAGTGTTGTTTTTTTATGTTAGCTGGTAGAGATACCTTTCCTAAAATATTTTTGCTTGTAATAACCTTATTATTTCAAGGAGCTTGCTGTTCAGTGGAACCTGTCTGAATGATTGACTCCTCTTCAAAGCATGGGAATGTGTTCCAAGCCATGTTTTCAAGACAGTTAGGCAGATAAGTAAAACCCGTAAGAATTCTGTTCAAGAGATGAATAGTTCTACATTTGTTCTGGAGGGATATTTTTCATATTCAACGAGTAAGCACATTTGCTTTAACACGGAAAACCACCTACCACAAATGATCTATTTTATACAAACACTATAAACCTTAAACATGCCACATTAATAATATCCTATAATAATATAGAAAAGGATCCTGAGAAATAAGAGTCCAGAAATACGATGATGTTAATTCAAAAAAAAAAAAAAAAAGAACCTCCATCACCAACAAAAAGACAGCAGAAAGTACAGTAATTTACACATCTGACAGTATATAAAACTAAGAAGTGTTCATGAGGTTTAAGTTTGCTATAATTTTTAGAATATAAAACCATGCCTTGATTAAAAGCCTGATCTGTTATTCAGAGAATGGTTTTAGAGAATTTGTTTACAAATTAGTGTTTCAAAACAGATGCAATCCAGTCGGTCATCATAAACAGGTGCAAAGCAAAATCTCACAGGAAAATTGACAATTTTACTTTTTTGTTGAAAGATCTTGAGCATATTAACAATAACTAGCAAAGAAACTTGACTTGGGGTTTTGATGGTTTGTGTTCCAGAGTCTATGTCTTCTGACTTGCTTCACTGTGGCTGTGGGTAACGATTCCTGAGTTTCTTCACCTTTGGACTGGGTTCACAGAGTTTTAGGGCTACATTTCTGGTAGTCATACAGTATTCACCTTAAGAGAACTTTGTACCAAGGCCATATTCCCATTTAATTCTCTAATAATGAAATCACTGCCTCCACTGTAAACTGAGGAAGCTAATGCTTGAAAGGGAGAAGTAACCTCACAAATTCACACAGTTTACAGATGGTGGCTTCATGATGCAGACATAGCCTGACTCCCGACCATGCTTTTAATTTCTTTGCTCTACATTTTCTCTCTAGCCCCAGAGTACTCATTAGTCAACTACTAATGGCAATTAATATGCCAACACATTATATATTGAAGTGTTTCTAGAGTCTGCCAGTATCCCAAGAATCCACTGGGTTATGGAAATGTTTTCCCCTAAAATTCTTTGCCAGTACAGCAAATGCTGCCCTTAGCACAGTGCCTGGTGTCCCAGTTGGGAATTTGATAGACCTGTTATTCAAAAACACTTGTCTTTAACCATACTAGAGCAATCAAGTGAAGTAGAGCACTTTACAATGAAAGGATTTAAAAAGCAGGGCACATGGTTATCCAACCCACAAAGCACCCTGAGCTGCTGGAAGGAAATTTTGTCAGTCCAGTAATAACAATCTCTCTGAAGTTAATTGCCCAACATTTATTTTTCCCATCAGCCCTCAGAGCAGAGGTTTGACTCGTTAGTATAAAAATGAAAAAGATAAGTGCTAGCAAAGATTTGGGGAAAATGTTTGTTTGCATTATAAACCAAATTATTAGTCAATGAAATTGTATAAAATAATTAGCAAGAGGCTTTGACATAGCCACACTCTCTCTCTTTTTCTCTCTCTCCCTCACTCTCTTTGATTGCCAATAAATAAATAAATAATATTTCATTAATAGAGCATTATAGAGCTATGCACTGCATATCTTCTGGATCCTCATTATTTTACATCACAGTCAATAGCTACCTGGACCTACAGAGCAATTAAGAGGTATCTTAACAGAACTGCTGAAGTTAATTTTTTAATTTTAATTTTTTATTAAAATTTAAATTAATGTGATAATTCACTTATTGGAATAAATTTAAAGACATTTGGAACAACTTGGATATGTAAATTTCCTTTTTCAAATGCAAATTTTGTAAAAATCAAACGTAGATCATGTGTTTCCAATGAGAATTTAGCATAATTGGTGAGCATAAAAGTACACACTTCATTTCAGAGATGTGTTAATGTAAAATATTTCATTAATAGTTTAAAATATTGATTACATGTTGAAATGATACTTCAGATACACAGAAGAAAACAGGAAGATCAATTTAAGCTGCTTCTTTTCTACATTTTTTGTGTAACCAAATGAAAATTTTGTTTTTTTTTTTTTTGAACATTTTGTTGTTAATAATTACATTGCATGAGCAAATCTGGTGGTGGTACCCTCATTTCCCTCCTCCCTGTCCCCAACCCATTGGGGGTTCTCCTCAGTGGGCATACTGGTTCAGTCCATGGAATAGAGGGTTATAAATTACACAAAAAGTAGCCAGTTTTTTTTCTTCCCCCTTTGTGTGTTGTTACTGAGGGGGACAATGTCTCTGGATATTCTCCCCCACCATAGCTCTTACATTCTTTCCACCCCCTCTTGTGCTCAGTTCCATGAGTCATGGTGGGTAAGTTTTTAGTCTTCTTTATTGATGAGATCCTAAGTATCTCTGAATCTTTGCCCTGGGTTCTGTTGGGTATCTTTGGTGTCTGTCTCCATTGACCTTTCTTATCTGACTTGTTGTAGTGATAGGTGTCGTTTATCTCACCACTTTCTCATAGGTTTCTTTTATGTACTATATGATAGGTCAGGGGTGAAATATATATACATTGCTCATTATTGTTCTATTGGGAAGCACTGTTTTGGAAGGCAAGATAATAAATTCATTACTTGGATTAAAATATGATGGTAGTTCTAAAAGTGTTTCTAACACTTGCTGAAAAATACTGTTTATGATTCACAATTTCTATACTACCTCTTACAGAAAACAGGCCTTATCTAATTCATTAGAGTGGCAATTCAGCATGAGATAAACCAGTTCAAATTTAAAAGCGGAAACCTCCAGAGTCATTGGTGTCCAACTTGTTGCACTGCTCCAGACACCAATGTTGGAGTAAAGCCAGGGTTTAGTAAAGTGCTTTACTGGAAAGCAGCGATGGCTGAAATAGGGTACATCTTTAAGATGCTCATAGTCAAGAGGGTTAGAAACCTTTAGAATAGATTCTAAAGTCAAATATAACCAAAAGTTCATGAGTAAATAAACACACAGGTGAACAGTTGCAATGGCAAAGTAGGCCCAGAGTCTGATTTGCAGCTCAATTCCTTCAATTATCACTGTCTTCCTAAGCCAGTTCCTTGTTTCCTGAACAGAGTTGGGACTCCTTGTGTTAAAAGCTGATGCTTCTCAATGAATTCTAACAACACCTAAATGTTGCTATACATATTTCATAGCATTTTAACATACTGACTTCACAATGATCTCATGGTAGGTTTGATAATCCCCTTTTTCAGAGGAGAAATCTGACATTTAAAGAAGCTCAATGTCCTCCAAGTTAGAGAAACTCGGGATCCTGGCTCTGATCTAATCTAAATCATTTTCCAATATATTATGCTGATTGTCATTTTTTGAAGAATGTAATTCTTATGATGAATGATTATTGTTATTATTATTATTTATTTATTTTTGTTTTTTCAAGGTAAGGTCTCCCTATAGCCTAGGCTGACCTGAAATTCACTATGTAGTCTCTGGGTGGCCTTGAACTCATGGCGGCTCTCCTATCTCTACCTCCCAAGTGCTGGAACTAAATGGGTGCACCACCAATCTACAAGAAATGGGCAAGACAACCAGATATTTATTATGTATCTTCCTTTTCTTTTACTGTTATCATCTACTTAAACTACTTGTAAACTCTATCAACTCATATGAAATTGCATTTGCATACAAATGATTTAGTAGGCAGTGTCTTAATAATTTTCATGGTCACAAATCCCTAAATTTAAACTGCCATATTGTACAAAATTCAACTGCCATATTGTACAAACTATGAAGTGAGCCAATTACTTTTTTAAAAGGTACATATGGTTTTCAAATGGAAGATGAAAAACAAATGATTTTTAATAAAAGTGGACCCAAGTTCTAAAAATTATCTAATTTTCAATCAAGAATGACATCTATTAACCTCATCATGGCTCATTATTTTTAATTATCCAGCAATTTTTATCCTCTTCTGTTAGTCAATATAGTGGGATTATTGATAAAATTTTTTAGGTGAAAAGAAGGCCTTAGTGTTAAAATGATTAATCAATTAATTAGCTTGAAAGTAGCAGAATTTTTGGCATAATTTAAACACTTTTCAGAGAGTTTGAATTTTCTAAATACTTTTAAAAT
>PVHP010015723.1:0-36974 GCA_004024765.1 Zapus hudsonius | reverse complement strand
AAAAATATTTTTTGCTTTTTAACCATTTGGCTGACACAAACGTCTAAGACAAAACATATCTTAATTCATTTTATACAGTCTGTGCTCACTAGCAACTGAAGTTTGTTTCTCCTAGTGGTGTTGCTGATTTCAGTTTTATCTTGAGGCTTTAGACATGCCTGTAAGTCAAAAATTTAATAACTTGGCAGATCCCACCCCTTCTGCAATAACTACTGACTACTAATGGTTGCTAGGTAACCATAAGATGTTTTGGATATACCAGGACTGGATGTTTGCCCCAGTTGTGGCCAGCCCAGCTGGAGGGGCAGAACTAGAAAATCCAGAGATTGTCATCACTGGTTATGAATGTCAACGTGAACTGCGGATGTTTGATGTTTGCCAATTGCTTATTGATTTTGCATTGGTTTTCTCCTTCTTGAGCATTATTGCAATGGAAATGTTTACTCAGTGCCTTTATGTGTTAGAAGTATGCAACCTGTTTTGATTGTACAGTTAAGAGAGAGTCTTAAACTTCAGATGAGACTTGGGACTTTTATTTTTTTTAGGTAGGGTCTTGCTCTAGCCCAGGCTGACCTGGAATTCACCATGTCTTCTCAGATCAAACTCACAGTGATCCTTCCACCTCTGCCTCCTGAGTGCTGGGATCAAAGGCATGTACCACCATGCCTGGCAAGATGTGGGATTTTTGGACAATGTTCAAGATGGACTAAATACAGTTTTCATTGAGATAGTCACGAGTCTATGGGGGGCCAGGGCCACAATGTGGTAGTCTGAATGCATGGCCCATAGACTCAGGCTTAAACTCGAGTCTCCAGTGGGTGGAGCCATACTGGGGAATGTGACAGTCAGATGTGTGTAGGGATCACTCCTCCCCTTCCAGCCCCTCCCCTTGAATGGGAGGTGTCTAGTTAGAGCTACAACCTAGGTGCCAAAACTGATTGGTCAAATATGAACCAATCAGCTGTCCCTCTAACTCACCTGGGGAGGACTTAAAACTAGCTTCCCTAGAGGAAGTAGGGCTCTTCTTCACACACATGGCAATGGAGTAGGACGGCTGCTGACCCAGGCCTCAGTGAGGTAAGGCCTGTACCCCTACCCCGCTGGGGTAGGGGGGCAGGCTCAAGACCTTTTCTCTCACGAACCTCTCTTTTTCATAAAGGGAGCTTTCTGTTATCTTTTCTTGGGCTGTTTATCTAACTAAATAATAAAAGCTCTGTGAACTCTGACACGTGTTTTCCCCACACTGGTGGCAGGAAAACTATGACTTCCCACATCCACTTTCCCCATCCAACTCCCCTTTTCCTGATCTACTAAATAAGAATAAATGTGTAATTAAAATTTAATTCTGTCCCTGTGTACAATTCTTTGGCATTAGAGGACAAGAACTCGGAGTAGGAGGAGGGGGAAGGGAGGATTCCAAAACTCTCTCTCTCTCCCCGCGTTGCTTACTATTAATTAGCAGCAACCCGTATCAGGAAGAAGTATCACTGTGGGTGGATCTTAAGTCCAGCCGTAAGGTGTAGGGAGAGGCGTTGGAATTATGGATGGTCATGCTTGCTGATGCTGCTGTGTGCTGGCTGTTTGTTGATGTCTTTTTGTTTGCATCTATGGAAATGAACCAGCTTCTTCTACCACTGATGGTGTTCCTCTGGGATCTGTAAGCCTGAAATAAACCCTTCTCTCTTATGAGCTGCTTTTGGTTGGATGTTTGTCCCAGCAATGTGAAGCTAACTGTAACAACTGCCTCATTTCCTTTCAGGATATTGTTCTCCATGTCTCCAGGGTTGGGCAACTGAGTGTAGGCAGAAGAGAGGCAGCCAAAGGGTGGAAGGTTCTTATTTAGGCAACCCAGATGTAACCTGGAGTAGATGTTCTCTGCGTGTTAGATTCCTCGTGAAGATACATTCAACTTTCTCATCACTGGGACAGAATGCCTGGCACAAACAACTCAAAGGAAAAAATAAGATTTATTTTACTCACAGTTTCAGCGGGTTCAGTCCATGGTTGTGTGAGGCCATTCATGTGAGCAGAACATCATGGCAGCCAAGAGTATATGGCTGTTCACCTCATTAAGCCGAGACTGAGAGAGGGACTGGGGATCAGGAACAACCTTCAAAGGCACAACTCCAGTGACCTACATGTTCCAACTAAACTCCCAACGTTTCCAAAACCTCCCAAAATTGTGTCACTAACTAAAGACAATGTGTTCAACACATGAGCCCCGCTCATTTCATATTCAAAATATAGCAAATACATTCCATTAGTTCCCTGGGTGACCTGTGAGAACTCACATGTCCTTTGCCTTGCTCAACTCAATAAGACAGTTAAGTTTCTAATCAATTTCCATCTTTGACTTTGCTTTCTTGAAACTCTTGAATAATCATAGCCTCTTGCCTTGATACTTTTCTGGGGATTGGCAATCAAGTATCAATTTGTGTCTTACTCTTACCAGAAATCCTATGCTAAGTCATTCAAATGATACCCTGGAATACTTTTTGTCTTGAAGACTCTCTGCCTTTCATCCATGGAAAAGCAGTAGCAACACAATGTTTTTTTGTTTGTTTTTTGCTTTCTCTTTTACAGTATAATATAATATACCTAGGAGGGCTATGCTTTGAATATTCAAAGGTCATTACATTTCCTCTCACATTTGGGGGCCTTAGCTGAAACTGAACGAACAAGAAAAGTCTCATCTTAACATAATCTTTTATGTATTTGTTACGAGCTTCCACTGGTTGTTCTTCAGCACATTATGATTTAAGTCATGTTCCTTGATAAAATACATTTGGAAAATCATTGTCCTATTTTTTTTCTCTTAAGTATGATGTAAGTTACTGGTTTGAGATCATTTTTAAACCATTTTGGGGGAGTATTCTGTATGTAATTTAACTTTTATCAGAAATGGATATTGAATTTTGTTGAATGTTTGCTGCCATTTATTGAGATGAGAATGAAGTTTGTCTCTTTTGACCTATTGATGTAATCAATAAAATTTTTATATTTCTTAATATTGAATCATTTGTAGTTTCTTAAAGCAGTATATATTTAATAGAATGCTAGCTTAGTTTTTTTAGTGTCTTAAGTATTTTTATTTGTAGGCATGTGAGCTTGGTCACAAAAATATTCTGTTCCATCTTCAAGTTTTTTGCTATATAATAGTTTTTTTGAAAAAAGTAAATAATTCTATTTATTTTTTATTGTCCATAATGAGTTACATTGTTTAGTGGGCCAACAATGAGTTGTTATCCCCAATTCCTCATTGCCCCCCCTCCCCATCCCCAGTCAGCTGGATATCCTCCTCTGTGGGCCATCTGGATCAGTCTTTTTGTGGTAGGGGACCATGGTTAGCCTAGTATTCAGCCAGGTTCTCCTGACCCAAGTGTGTGGTTACTGAGGGGTGCCATGCCTCTGATAATCTCTCCCACCACGGCTCTCACAATCTTTCCGCCCCCTCTTCTGCTCAGTTCCCTGAGTCGTGGTGGGTGAGTATTAAGGCTGCTTTAATGTTGTGAGCTTAGGGGTTTTGTGTCGAGAATCATTGGTTTCTGTCTCACTGGCTTATCCTGTGTTGATTGAATGGCTGTGACTGTAGGTTCATCCCGTCATTCTCTGCAGGGTTCCATATTATTTTTATTTATTTATTTATTTATTTATTTATTTATTTATTTATTTATTTAGGTCTTTTGAGATAGCATCTTGCTCTAGACAAGGCTGACCTGGAATTCACTATGTGATTTCAGGTTGACCTTGAACTCACAGTGATCCTCCTATCTCTGCCTCTTGAGTGCTAGAATTAAAGGTGTGAGCCACCATGCCCAGCCTAAGAATGCTATTTCTTATTCTAGTTGCTATGTATATGTATATATATATATATATATATATATATATATTAGTTACTATATATGTATAGTTACATATATGCTAGTTCTCTAAGCCCAATACATAATTGTATATAATGTAATTTTTATATATGTAATTATATATATAATAATATATATTATAATTACATGTTGGGCTTAGGAAATTGCTCAGTGGTTAAAGGTGTTTGCATGAAAAACCTGTTGGCCCACTTTCAATTCCCCAGCACCCATGTAAAGCCAGATACAAAAACTGGTGCAACCATCTGGTGTTCTGTTTTCAGTGACAAGAGACCCCATCATGCATACACACACATATGCACACAAATAAAAATTTTTGAATTATACATAACAATTTTCCCAAAGTAATGCTCATAAGTAACTAGAGTTCAAATGAAGAAATACCCTCAGGACAGCCCTCACTCTTCCTCTGTTAACTATCTATGGCCAAGGGTAGCCACTTGACTTGCAGAAATATGGATTCATTTTATCTATTTTTATGCCTTATCTAAATATTTCACACCTATATACTCTTTTGTATTCACCCCTAACTCAATATCATGTTTATATGATTTAGTTATATATATTATTCTGTGTATAAATTTGTATATAATTTATTCTTACTATTTGTCCATTCTTCTAATCCTGGGCACTTGGATTGTGTTCAATTTGAAACTGTTATAATTACTACCTCTAGAAACATTCTAATATATTTTTTTAAATTTTATGTACAACTGTGCATCATAGGAACAGATATGTTTAGTTATAGGAAATATATAATGAATATTTGACTTTTTAATTAATCTGTTAGCATCTTTAATATATTCAGAATGAAAAGAGGTATGTCATACACAGAGCAACCATAAGATAACTAGAATGACTATGCTAATATCAGACAAAACTATTTCCAGAAAGAAAAAAACACTTTATAATAAAAATTCTTCAGGAAGGTATAATATATGTATATAGGCATATATTTACTAACACAACCTAAAAATGTACAAAGCAAAAATTGACAGAATTGAAAGGAGAAATAGAAAATTCAAAAGTAATAAAGTCATATATAACCCACTTTCAATAACAGAAAATCACAAGGAAACCAATAAAGAAGACTAATAATGATATAGAAGTAAATCTTTATAGCTGAGGTTAGCCAAAGTCCTATATATAGGACGTCAAAAGTACAAATAACAAAAATAAACAAGAAAGCAACAAACCTAGTAAATTAGACCTAATCAAAATTAAAATGGCTGTGTTCAATAGAGACTATCAAGAAAATTAAATGACAATCCACAGAATTGGAGATCATATTTGCAAGCCACAAATCTGATTGAAAAAATACTTGTTTCAGCAATATGCAGGAAATACAACTCAATAATAAAAAGAAAAATGGCTCAATTTTTAAATAAGTGATGGACATAAGTAGATAATTCTTCAAAGAAAACATACAAATGGCCAATATTCCATGAAAATATGTTCAATACTATTAGTCATAAAGAAATGCCAATCAAAACCATTATCAGACAACAAATACTTCATGTCCACTGGGAAAGCTACAGTAAAAATGGCAATAACAAATGTTGAGCAGAATATGAATAATCACAACTGTAATGCCAGTCGATTGCTAGTGGTACTGAAACCTAGTGCAGCTATTTGGAAATAGCTTTGGAAAACAGTTGTAGGTCTCTAAAGTTTAAGCAAAGAATTGTCATATGACCCAGAAATTACATGCAAGTATATTCCCAAGATAATTAGAAACAAACATGTATAAATGCTTGTATGCAAATGTTCACAGCCGCGTGGTACATAATGGTCAAAACATGGGCACAAGCCAAATGTCCGTCAGACTTTGAGTGGATAAATAAATGTGGTATATCCATATAATGGAATGTTATTTGGCAATAAAAGAATGAAGTACTTATCAGTGATGAGTGTCAAGAGCATTATGCCCAGTGCAAGAAGCAGGTCACAGAAGCCACATATTGATTTCATTTACATGAAGTGTCCAGATTAAGCAAATCCACAGAGACAGAAAGTAGACCAGCCTGGGGCGGGGAGGCTCACGGAGGGGAGATGGAGGTGATTGCTAATTGGTTCATGCTTTCTGTTATAGATGATGAAATATTCCAGAAGTGATTGTGGTAGCGGTTTCACAAATCTGCACACACCACAAACCACTTTCAGTGGATGAACTGCTTGATACGTGAGTTTCATCTCGAAAAAGCTGTTGAAAAGAATAATATTCATCTGGAGCCAGTCACACTAACATTTTTTAAAGTGTTATTCCCTCAAATTTCCCATAGGGCTCAGGGCACCCTTGCTAAGTGGTCAATAAATGTGACTTAACTTAGTAAAACCTATTGTTGAACAAGACCAATGGGCTGAATTGACAGAATGCTTTCAGATTTGCTTGCCCTGCACACAGTGACTTAGCACCACGTGGGACTTGGTTGTGATAAAGAACAGAACCCCTACCCGGGTTAGAAGAGAAGGAAAGGGACCCCAAACAGTGAGACAGCCATCTAGAGGCAGCACACTCCTATCTGCTCCTCTGATAAGGACCATCTGATACAGCCTGTTCCTTAGTGAGGCCATTCTCTCTGCAAAGTCACAATATTTATTTTAGCACCAGTGACAATTGAGTGTGTGTATATATCTGTACAGCGATAAAACACTGCTCTACTAGGTACACAGAGTCTGAACAAGATCAATTCATCAGGACAATCATTGCAGGTCTATGAATGAGGGAGGTTGTTTATACAGCGGGTTGATAGTGTTCTGTGATATAAGCCACAGAGAGGCACCATCTCGTGCTCATAATGAATGATAGATATTTTGCAATACGGGCATTATACAAATTATAGCATGGGCTAGAGATAGTGCTGATAGGGATAAAGAAAGATAGTAAGTACATAGGGAAGTCTGTTCAAATGCTCTGCTCTTAAATAGGTTGGATAGACACGAACCACTCAGCCAAGTAATCACAACAGAGTTGAGGGAGTCTGTTTCGAGAATTGCCTTATGGGATGGCTGGGTTTTCCACCCAATGACTGTTGTTCCTGAAGACATAATTTTGAAACATTTTATGCATAGGTTAAAAATATTTCCATTGTCTATTTGTATGAAAGTCAGTATGGAAAGCAATTGCTCCGTGAAATGACAAGAGATGCAATTGTTTGAAATGCTAAGATGCCAGGGTCTTTCTCAGAAATGTTTTCTTCAGGAATAGAGAAAGCCTAATTGGCAAGATATTGACTATCCTTTGTGTAATTTATCTTTCAACCATTACTCAGTGCTCCCCCACCCCCAAGTACCCTGTCGTCTACCTAGAGAGAAGCCCTAGACTGATATTTAGCTCATGTCCCCAAGGACCTCTCCTTTTCCTAATACATATGTATTAATTCCCATTAACCTCATTAGAGCAAGGAGTAATGCGGGGATGAAGAGGAGGCCAGACAGCCAGATGGCAGTGAGCTCCTGTTACGGTATATGAGCAACTTCCCATTATCATTCTGCCTTCACTCACTCCATGAATTCACATCGTGACTAACTCTTCCTTGGTGACTGCTTCATTTTCCCTCCAGGAATACAACCAGCTTTACATGTATGCTCTCATAGCCGCTTCTAACCCTGAGCGCTACAGAACCCATGAGTCACCAAAGGAAACCGTGTGCAGCCATTCACCAACAGCAGGGGCACTGGACAAATGTCTGTGACAGTACAGTTGCTGCTGACTGCTCAGGAATGTCACTTGTTGAGGAAGCAGGCCCACGAGCCATAGTTGCTCCTATCAATGGACACCCTGGAGGTTGGGAACTCCCCTGCCCCAGCTCTACTCACTTAGACCTTGGTGGAAACTGAAAGAAAACCAAGCATATATTTATAAATCTCTTATGGAAATCCCACAATCCAATGGTGGAATTAATTCAGTTCTCAACCCTCAGCCCTTGGAGAACAATGATGAAAGAACCAGCTCATGGTCCACCCTGAGAAAAGCTATCCCCTCTGACTCTTTAGGTCTTTGGGAAACATAGGTCTAAGGCTGGAGAATTTGCAGTAACAGTTTATAGGACCTCTGATTAGAGATAGGGTTAGAGGTGTTCTGTCCAAAATTTGAAGGAATTTCTGCTTTATTCTTCAATAAAATCACATGTGCCACCTCTGTGAAAAGGTATTATCGAAGTTCTTTAAACTGGGGGCGGGTGAAGTATTGGTTTTAATTTAAACACGAAGCAAAGAACTTGATGGTTTTTATATTAGTGCTGAGGAACCCATAAGAAGGGAATGAACAACAGGGTGTGAGACGGAGTGTGAGGATGAATGATACTGTAAATTCTTCCTTAAAGCGCCCAGGACAAGAGAGGTTTTTCCTCATGCCAAAACACTGGTGGGAGGAGGAACTTGGGAGTGCTTGTCAAGTTGTATCAAACAAAGCAAACCGGAAAAGGATGAGAGTATCTGAGGGTCTCACGGATAATGGGAAGGGGAGTGAATGAATTGGACATTCATAGATACATTTAGTCCTCACCACAACCTCACAAGGCAACTGGGGATTCAAAAGATGAATGGACTAGTCATAAATATGGAAGCTCACAAGGGGCAGGCAGGAGACTTTACCAGATCCGGTTTGTCAGCCACCACTACAGGTGTCTGTGGACACCATGAATGCCTGCTGTTCTCTGGTGAAAATGTACCAGCTCCACACAACTGTTACCACCAGGGAGAGTCTGAGTTCTGACTTACTGAAAGACCAGGTGGACCTTTGGGTGTTCTAATCCTACCATGTGTTATGATCCTCTCACTCAGAATATGTTTATAGGAAATCAAGGTAACAGAGTGACTTGGAATTTTCAACTTTTGTAACAAGCTTTTTATCATTTATGTGCATTCAGTTTCTTTGCATGGGTTTGTGGTGTGTGCGCGTGTGTGTGTTTGTATGTGTGTGGGCACATATGTGTGTGAGAAGTTGCACATGTGTGCACATGCATGTGGAGGTCAGAGGTCAACATAAGGGGTCTTCCTTAGTTACTCTCTACCTTGTTCTTTGAGACACGATCTCTTGATGAACCTAAGCTTTGCAATTTGGCTTGACCAGCTAGCTCATGGCCAAGGTTTCCCGACCTCCTCTTCCCTGGTGCTCAGATTACTGCTGGACCACACCATACCCGGCACTGTATGCGAGTGTGGGGATCTGAACTTGGAGCTTCATGCTTGTGCATCAAGTACTTTACCCACTAAGCTACCTCTCCAGCCTTCAACCTGTTATTGTTTTGAGTCAGGATCTCCTGTAGCCAAGCTAATCTTGAACTTGCTATGTAATTGAGAATTACCTTGAACTTGTGGCTCCTCTCTCTCCACTTCCCAAGTGCTGGATTCCAGGTGTGTACCCTAGTCACTTTCTCTGTGCTAGGCAGGTGCTCTGTTCACTGAGCCACATTCCCAGCCCCTTCAAACAATTATTATTTTTTAATTATATGCTGAAAGTTCCAGATTATTCCTGAGAAAACAAACACTACTCACAATAGCCAATGTTGGAGTCAGCTTTCTCATTGCTGTGACAAAGAGCCTGACAAAAAGCAGCTTGTGGAGGAATGGGTTTATTTTGGCTTTCATACTCCATGATGGCAGGAAAAATGATGGCATGAGCAGAGGGTGGACATCACCTTCGCCAAAGCACCGCAAACAGAGGCAGGAAGGTGTGCCAAACACTGGCAAGGGGAAGCTGACTACAACATCCATAAGCCCACCCCCAACAACACAGCTCCAACAAGGTTCCAATTCCAAAACTGCCTTCAGCTGGGGATCAAACATTCAGAACACATTAAGTTTATGGAGGACACTTTAGTCAAGCCACTACAGCCAAGTTCTGGGATTAGCCTAGATGCCCATGAACAGATGTGTGGGCAAAGAAAATATGGTGTATGTATACAATGGAGTTTTATCCAGCCACAAAGAAGAATAAAATTATGTCACTTGCAGGGAAATGAATGGAACTGGAGATCATGATGTTAAGTAGAATGAGCCAGCCTCACAAAGACAAGCATCACGTGCTTTCTCTAACATGTGAAATTGGTGTGTGGGGGGCTACATGGAAGCAAAAGTTAGACTCTTAGGGATATGTAAAGGGAAAGAGGGAGGGGAAATGAAGATTAGAAGTGGAATAGAAGGAGTGAATGTGACCAAGACATTATATGTGTGCATGAAGATGTCATAGAGAGGCTGGAGAGATGGCTAAGTGGTTAAGGCACTTGCCTCCAGTGCCTAAGGCCCCTGGGTTCAATTCCCCAGTACCCACATAAACTAGACCCAGAAGGTGATGGCTCTGGTGTGTTCTCTCTCTCTCTCTCTCTTTCTCTCTCTCTCTCCTTGAAAAATGAATAAATAAAATATTTTAAAATGTCATAGTGAACCCATCACTTTGTACAATTAATATACAATCATTTTTAAAAGCCTAATAAATCTGCTTGACTTTTCACACTAATGATTCTTCTACTTTCTTGATATGTTTGTGAGCTCTAGAGTTATTATACATCTTAGAATCCTGTATAACTATGTCTTAGTCACTTTTCCAGCAGCTGTCGTCAAACACCTAATCAAAAGCAGCTCAACTGAGGATGGATTTCTTGGGGCTCATGGTTTGAGAGAATACAGTCCATCATGATGGGAAGGCATAATAGCAGGAGCCTGGGCTGGGACTCCTTACTTCCTCTCCATCTTGGTAGAACAGGAAGCAGAGAGATTGACTGAAAGTGGCTGGGCTGTAACCTTCAAGCAACCATCTCTGCTCATGCAAAGCATTTGAACCTGAGTTTGGACACCCTCCCCCCCCCCCAGCATCCAAGTACATATTCAGTAGACTTGGAAGCCCGACTGTAATCCCCACATTCTAGAGGCAGACACAGGGGATCCCAGGGCAAATGGATGAGCTGGACTGGCTGAATTGGTAAGCTCTGGATTCAAGCTGTAGACCCTGTCTCAATAAATAGAGGTGGAGAGCTACCGAGGAAGACACCTGGCATCAATCTCTGGCCTCCACGTGCACACTCATACACATGTGAAAGGCACACACACACGCATTTTTTAGAGATAAAGATGTGATATTTTTCTCTGCTTCCATGAACTATCTTGAAGTTACTATCACATAGAAGGCGCCTTTTTTGGTGTCGCTGCCTGAGCTACGTGGGCAGGAACGCCAAGTTCTCCCTCAGCCGTTCTTTATCTCGGCTTACTGTACATTTTTCTGCCTTGCACTTTTTATTATTCTAAATTGTGGGTGAGATAATAGTTGGTTTCTCAAAGTGCAAAGGCTAAACTTACTGATAAACTTCAGCTGCTACTAGTGATGGACGCCACCAGCAGGGCCAAAACAACCATGAGGTCACTTCCTGCATGGCGTCCTACAGGCTTCTCCAGAAATTTGGAAGCCTGACCTTGTCTGGCTTGGGCCAGAGGCTGGGATCAGTGAGTCATCAGAGCAGCCCCTCAGCCCCTTCTTCTAGGGAAGAAGTACACAGGAAGAGGTTTCTTTCTTTTTCTTTTTTTAAATTTTTGTCTTCAGTACCTCTGTCACTGCAGATCTCTGGAGATCTGTAGTCTCACAGGCTTCCAAAGACACAAGTTTGACACCCACCACTCCCATCAGTCACTAAAACTTATCTGAGGCTTGGGAACAAGCCAGCCCCAAACATGGAACAACAGGGACACTCATTTCCTCCCCACTAATGGGTTTCTCAGGTGTGGTAACCACTTCCTTTTGTAGCACAGCTTGACTAGAGAGTGAACATTCAATTTGTGATCAAAGTTAGAGTCTAGTAAGGTGAGCAAACCCCAAACTTCTGGAAGCACAAGAGAGCTTCTGAGAGCTTGTGGAGGTCTCACGACCTTGGTTTTGAAGTTCTAATGGTCCTGAAACTGATAGAGCTGAGTTTGTAATTCCTGAAGGTCTTCATGTCTACTATCTAAAGAGCTACCATGTAAAGGACTGGGGAGGGAGCTCAGAGATAAGAATACAGGGTTAGCAGTACAAGACCCCAGGCTCCGAGAGAGAGAAAGAGAGAGAGAAAGAGAGAGGGGGAGGGAGAGGAAGAAGAGAAGAGTGAGAAGAGAGAGAGTGAGATAGAGGGAGAGGAAGAAGAAGAGAAGAGAAGAGAAGAGAAGAGAAGAGAAGAGAAGAGAAGAGAAGAGAAGAGAAGAGAAGAGAAGAGAAGAGAAGAGAATAAACAGTAGACCCTAGATAGGTGGATGGATATAGGTAGGTAGGTAGGTAGGTAGATAGATGAATAGATAGATAGAACAAATCCAAGTCGGCAATAGAGATGCAAGATGACCTCTCGTCTGGGCATCCTCAAACTGTAGGACAGGCTACATGAAAGGGCGAACCAGATGGCCAAAGCTGTCTTCAAAATGGAAGCTCCAGAACCAGTAGAGATCATCATCAAGGGATGAGGCTAGTTTGGATAAAGACCCAAGAAAGGACAAAGTTGCTTGTGCTGAGAAGGGCAGGCTGAGGACATGGGGACCTTGTCAAGGTCCAGTGTCCTTGTGTCCTACACAAGACCTTCTGGGGAATACAAGGAATACAGAGAATAGGAGCTAGGAGGGCAAGCCTGTGAAGTGAAGGAGGGGAAGAAAGCAACCGACTAGCCTGTGCATTGCACTTTGATGTTCTTCCAAGGCCCACTGTGGAGAAGCAGATGTGGGGTCTCCACAGCCCTCTTCTGAACCACTGGCATTGACTCAGAGTACCACTGTCTGTCAGACTTCACTGGGATCCTGGGCTGCATCCCCAAATCCTCTCCTTCATCTCTCCAACCAATTGAGCAGGGAACTCATTCCCAGAGGCTATTTGTACTGTGGGCCACAGGAGAGGCCTGGGCCATGCAGCCAGGCAGACTTGAGGAGGACAGGAGCTTACACAATAAGCTTCATTTGTCTCACTTGTAAGAGATGCTCCCAGCAGTACCCGGCCCAGAGAGTTGCTGCTGTGAATTGCGAGCTCATATGACAGACACGTGTATCTGACACACAGGAAGGACTTTATGGATGACAGTTTCCAGCAATCCTAGCTGTAGGTGTGGCTATGGAGGTGGTGTTTCAGAATGCTATACTGTAGACTGAATGCTATAATTCATGTGATGGCACATATATTTAATCAGTTTCCACCATGTTCCTGGAAAGGCATTTAGAAAACTCCAGCATTCTTTCTGCCCTACGACAGAAGAAGAATATGTATCAAGGATGTGAGTGCACTGGGGAAGAGCAGAAGATATATTGATAAATAAGTGGAGGAGGAAAGTCTAGCTTGGTGGCCCGCGCCTGCAGCCCTGAGCTTGGGAGGCTGAGGCAGGAGGATCGTTGTGAGTTCAAGGCCACCCTGAGACTACACAGTGAATTTCAGGTCAGCCTAGGCTAGAGCGAGGGGAAAAAATTGTTAATGGAGGAGGAAGAGACAGAGAGGATCTTGGGAGTAGCAGGCTTCTCCCCTCCACCAGCTCAGGTTGCAGTCCTGGGAAAGCTGGAGCTCAGACCCTGTGTGTAGCCAGAATCCAGTGAAATGAATGGGCTCTAAAGATGGGGTCCCCAGAGAATTATCCTCAGTGTCTACAAGCGTTCATGTGATGTGGTCTGTCACAGTTTCTCAGCTCCATGTCGCAAAAATGTCCCATGTATGACTTTTCTGAAATTGGACTGTCTTATGATTGTTGAATTTCCCTAAAAATGCTGTGTATGAAATCCAGGGTGCTCCCCTGGTGGCATCTTTGAGTCTCAGGAACACAAGATGTGTTGTAATATTATAACCTAAGGAAATGCTGTGTGCTAGCTAATCTTTTTATGTAACTTTGTGCCATTTGACCTGTAAGTCACCTACCCCGAGGAATGCTAGGAAAAGCAAATATTCTGACCAGTGCTACACAATGCAGCTAATTACCTAGGGAAAATCATGTTCAAATAAATTGATTGGGAGGTTACACACAGTCAGGAAATTGGCTTGTAGGAGGTGATAAAGCTTAGACCCCCACTGCCTGGCTCGCTGGAGTGGGTGTCTTCCTACCCACAGCCCAAGGCTGCCTTTCTCTTTCCAGTAAGCCCTGCGGAATATCTGCCGGTTTAATGCGCAAACGCTTTCCTCATTCATCCTGAAGTCTTGACAGATGTGCTTTGCTTGCTGGGGCTTCCAAAAGAAAAGGTTCAATGAAGTCTGAATGGAATACAAATAGTTCTTTCTTTGGGGGGCTTTGTTCTCCTAGAGCTCAGACAAGAAAATGAACTTCCTTCAAGAGCTCCAGGGAATCCCCAGCCGTGTTTGGTGTTCTAATGCCTGCAGATGTCCCTCAGGTTCTCTCTATCAATTCATGTGATAGCATAGATAGATAGATAGATAGATAGATAGATAGATAGATAGATAGATAGATAGATAGATAGATAGATAGATAGATAGATAGATAGATAGATAGATAATCAGTTTCCACCATGTTCCTGAAAAGGCATTTAGCCAGTTCCAACTGACTCCTCCTTCTGCTCCTCTCTGCATGGAGTCGGGGCTCAACCATTCCCTCTTAGTCCAGCTCAGTTTCTCATCATGGTTCAGCTCCTGAAGACACCAAGACCCTCTGCCTGTGCAGGCCAAATATTCAGAAAGAAAACAAAAGCACCGCCATTCAGGGAAAAGTAAAAAGACCTGGAGTTAAAGCACAAAGAATCCTGGCTGAGTCTGCAGAAGAGATGGCAGCGCGGTAGAGAGACACACCCTACAGGGAAGAAAATCAATTTTTATTAATGATTTTGAATGTGCCATTGGCCTTGGGTTAATTATTTATTTGCATGAGGGTTTAGATTTATCTCACGGATCTGCCTGATTATTTGAAAGGGTTTGAGTGCCTTTGACCTACGCTCAGTGAATCTTGTTGAGCATATTTCATTTCACATGCAATGACACCATGCAACAATTGGTCACTTTTTCTAGTCACCTCATTATTTTAATCAACTAATAATGAGACTTCCTAGATACTAGATTCTATTCTAAGTTCTGGGAAGAAAACTGTGAGAATAACGTTCCTACTTTCATTTAACACTCTACCAATGGAAGCGACAGATAATCAACAAATAAAAAACTGAATTTACACTGAGGAGAGTCCAAACTCATCAAAACAGAAAATCAGAGGCTGTTGATAGCTCAACAGCAAAGGAGACTTCTAACACACCCTCCAAGGCTCAGGGAACATTAAGGAAGAGGAGACAAAAAGATTGTAAGAGCCATAGGGTGGGAAGAGGTAGTCTGATATATTGCTTCCCCCCCCAGATTGGAGCATTTATGACCTCACAGTGATTACTGATAACCCCACTGAGGAGGGCCCTCAGGGGAATGGGGGCAGGGTATGACTGAATTGGAATATGACCAAAATGCAATATGTTAAAAAATAAAATATTAAAGTAAATACATGTAATTTTTTAAAAAATGAACTTAAATCCTAGAGAGGATAAAAAGAATGGCTCAAGCTTCCAAAAGCCCATAGACTGATGTCTAATTATGAGAAAAACATCAGACCAATTCCAGTAAAAGGTAACCCCACAAAATATTTGTCCAGTACTTTTCAGAACTATCAAGGTCACCAGAAACAAAGAAAGTCTGAGCATCTGTCACAGCCAAGAGTTGCCCAAGGTGGCAGAATAGTAACCAAGTGTAGAGTTTTTGGATGGGAGCCTGCAAGAGAAAAGAACGTTAGGCCAGAACTAAAGAAATTTGAATATTTAATATTAAATACTATTTAACATAGATAGAAAATAAATATTTACTATTCAAGTAATATTTGTTGGCCTCCAGCTCATGAGGACAAATGAGAAAGAGGATCATGATTTCAGATAGTGATCGTGTGATAAAGACACTTTCAAAGGAGTGGTGCTGCAGAGAATGGAGCCCAGGAGGCTTTGCTGCAAGAGGGGAAAGTGAGGCAGGCACAGGGTGAGCAAGGGGAAGCCACCAATCAGCACATGCGTGATGAAGATGAGCTGAAGTATTCAAGAAACACACAGGAGCTTTGTGTGGCTGGAACCCTGCAACCAAGTGGGAAAATGAAGGAAACAGGCAAGGCCGACAGGGACCAAATCCCAGCTTGTGTTCAGGTCCACCAATGTCAGCAAAGAATTTAAGCAGGAAGAAGGTATGACCAGAGTTACTTTTGAAAAAGATCGTGCCAGCCCAGGTGGCATTAGTGGTGGTCTGGGCTGGAGACAGAGGGTGGGAAGTACCTCTTCAAGGGGTGTGAGGTTCTTTTGGGGGAGTGATGATAATGTTCTAGAAATAAGTATGGCTGATAGTTGCACAACGTTGGCCATATTCTGTATACCTTAGAGTGGTTAAGTTGGGCCAGACATGGTGGTGCACTCTGAGGTTGGAGGAGCACAGTGAGTTTGAGGTCAGGCTCAGCAGAGTGAGTGCCATGTCAGCCTGGGCTAGAGTGAGACCCTGCTTCAAGAACAAACAAACAAAAAATTGGTTAAAGTTGAAAACTATATACTAGGTGAATTTTATCTCAATTTCTTTGTAAAAAGAAGAGATTTTTTAAAATTTAATTTATCTCTTTGAGAGAGAGACAGAGGCACACAGATAGAGAGACAGAGGCACAGAGAGAGAATGGGCTGCCAGGCCTCCAGCCACTGCAAAGGAACTCCAGACACATGCACCACCTCGTGCATCTGGCTTTATATGGGTACTGGGTAATTGAACTCCGGTCCTTCTGCTTTGCAGGCAAATGCCTTAACCGCTAAGTCATATCTTCAGCCCAAAAGAAGAGATTTTAAGACCAACAGCAAGTACTTACGCAGATAACTGTCTTATAGGAAAGAATGCGGGTGGACCTGATTCTAGAAACGGTGACAGAGATGGGAAAGTGATTGGATTCAGACATGATTTATACAATATAGCTGGTAGGATGGCTTTAGAATTGAGTATAAATAGAGGAGGTAATGAGGGAAGTTAAGACAGGCACTTCTGACTTCTAGTTATTTTAAATGCATTTGAATATGGATTTATATGCTATGTGTTAATACAACTTTGGCTATAAATAGAAAATCCCCAGCTCAAGTCAGCCTATATAGTTGAAAATGTATTATCACTTATAAGTCCAGTGGTACAGCAGCTCTCTGCTGGCATAATCAGAGGGCTCAGCATGTCACTCAGGACGCAGGTCTGTAATAGTCTTTGGTTGTAGCACTTTGAATATGTTAGCTTTGCCCTGATGTGGACCGCCCTGACAGGTTCAAGGTAACTACAGAAGTTTTAGGTGCCACAGAGAAGCAAGCCACAATGAAAGAAAGAGAGCATTGTTTCCTATGTATCTTTTATTAAGAAGTAAAGTGGATAGATAGAAGTTCCTCAACCAACAATTTCCTAGCATGTTTTGTGTTTATTTCTAAACCAGTAATCAACATGGGTATGGGAATATTATGATTGGCTTCAATTATCCAAGATCCATCCCCAGGAACTGAGGAGAAGGTTTAGTTTCCCTGGAACACATGACGATGGGAAGATGGTCAGGCTTTCCATTAACAGGAGCACAGCGATGGGTGGATGCATGTTCGATATGCATCTAAAAGTTGTATTATTCTTGTATCACCAGCTCTATGGCTGATGAACTGTCATATATAATATATATATATGTATATATATGCATTTCAAATTGCATGGAACATTTGGCAAGAGCTTGAAGAGCCAAGGACCTGAAGTTACTAGAAAAATGAACTAGAACAAGAAAAAGACAGGAAATCGAAGAGTGATGTTTATATCAACAATCATCAAATATTTCCTATATGTCTAACACTTCCCTACTTAACATAAATAACATCACTTTTCTCCCAAGACACTTTATAATGGGATCTCCTGCCACATTTTCGCTTTATAGGGAGGAAGTGCAGATCACAAAGGTTTAGGGCAACTTGCCAATGTTGCATTAAATAGAGTCAGGATTTGAACCTAGACAGCTTGGCTCCGAAGCCCATATGCCTAATCTCTTCCTCCATACCAAGTGTTCAATCTCCATGTGAAAGTTCAAATTTTAGAGCAATATTCTTTAGATCAGCACTTTGCTTCTATTTTAAAAACCAAAAAATGTCCTGATGTCTTAAAAAGAAAAAAGATTTCGATTTTCATGTATAAAATCTGTAGGTATTATCATCTTTTTTATTTATTAAATAATGTGCATCATGAAATTGATTTCCTTTTACAAACTTTAGTGCCTTCTCTGAGATTCTGAGACCTGAGGAACCTAGTTCCCCCAGAATTCAACCTTCTGGAATGCAAACTTTCCTTCTGGAATATTTGGATTGGTTCCCTAAAGAATGAGAGCCCAGTGGAATCTTGGTGCCAGTGGAATTCTGGTCCTGGTGAACCCTTGGTAAGCTGTACTGGCTCCTTGCATGCTACTGAAATAAGCTTTATTATTGCTTAGCCTTCCACATAACTATAGCTGAACAGGTCTGGTCTTGGGGTCAAAGATCTTGCAGAGCTTTCTACTGTGTAAGCCTCTATCTATGCTTCTCATTTGTTAAGTGGAAACAACACTTATTTAACATTTCCAGAGAGTAAGCAAGACTAATAATGGACCAACTATTTGTGAATTGAGGTTGTTTTTTCTTTTTCCCAAAAGATAGAAAATACATTCTATTTCCTTGAGGAGGAAGACCAGGAGGCTGACAGAGTACTTTTTGCTCATTTCTACCCCCTCTTTTCACATAATTATTCCTTCAGGGCAAGGGGCACATTGCTAATAGTCAGCACTTGTGTGGAGTTGAATCATAAATACAATAGATAAGGCTCACGGGGTGGCACTGGCCAGTTTCCCTGCTCAATATATAGAAGACGGAAGACGATGTTAGGGCCGACCCCTGCCTCCTGACCAGCGAGTTATCTGTATCCAGTTAAAGATCACTTGGAATTGCATCCAAGCTGCAAATGGTAACTGGGCAATAAATATTAATATCTCAGCTGCCTGCCAGCCCGCAGGGTGGAGACTTTGTGTATGTCGTCGTAGTCACACATCAGAAATCTGGTGTCAGGTTTTTGTCCCAGCCATCAGACCCCTAGGATGGCTGGAGGACCGACTTTGTGTGGGGTCTTTGTATCAATTAGAAAACTTGGCCAATTTTTTAAAATTATGTCAGTATTTGGAGAGCCAATTCTTGCTTCGACTACACTGCACTGTACATGGTGCTACTGTTTTACATTACAACGTGTATTGCTCAGTTAGCCGCCCGGAGAATGTAGAGGGTTTAGCTCTCCCTGGTTGTGGTGAGTTTATAGAACTCTCTGGAACATAGAGGCTCATGTGAGTGCTGGTGCTGATGCCAGGATTTTTGTCAGGTGAAGAATGTGAGCAGTCATTCCAGACTTCATCAAACAGCCTGGGTGACACCTGTCAGCACAGGCCACTCCATGTTGTCTCTTGACACTGGCTTTCATCTGGAGGTACTCGCCATCTCTCCTCCAGCTCTCTCCTGAGAAGGCCAGCTCATGGGGACACTTCACAGGAAAATTTCTGAAGCTTTAGACAACCGAGGAGGGATGCCGGCTGTAACGTTCCTTTCTCCCTCCTGAGAAGAGGCAGTCTGGCTGCTGACCTCCAGGGTCAGTCTCCCTCATTGGCAGGGGATCATGGGAATTCCCGCAGTTGGCTATGTGGAGGTTTGCTAGCCTTGACATTTGTTAAAACAATCCACACAGGAGGACTCGGCTCGGAGGGAGCAGAAACGTGAGCTCTGAGGCCACCTTGCCTGGATAGAAGGCCAAATGAGAGACCCTGGACTTGCAGCTTGCTTACCCACTTCTGTCGTCACTTTTATCTTCAGGTTTTCCATGTACATTATACATGTACATTATAAGACCGTGTTGATTAGGAGTCATATCTTTAATATATAGGGCCCTGCAAATGGTAAGTGCTCAATAAATAGCATTGGTTGTTATAACCTCTTTTCAGCTTTTATACCACGAAACAGTGTTGAGGTTTCTTTTTTTTTTTGTTTTATTTATTTATTTTATTGTCCATAATGAGTTACATTATTTAATGGGCAAACAATGAGTTGTTATCCCCAGTTCCCCAATGCCCCTTATACCCATCCCCGATCAGTTGGATATCCTCCTCCGTGGGCCATCTGGATCAGTCCTTGGGGCAGGGGACCATGGATAGCCTAGGAGTCAGCCTGGTTCTGCCGGCCCTAGTAAGTGTTGAGGTTTCTAATGCGATTGCTCTCGAAATCACACATGGCTATGCATCTTTGCAACCCCAGGAGGCAAAAGCCGGAGGATCACCTGAAACAAGCAGAGTTCAAAGCCAGCCTGGGCTTCATAGAGAGACTCCATCTCAAAGCAAAACAAAATAAAACAATAAAATATACATTTACATATACAGACGTACACAGTCATACTCAAGTTAAAATATGCACAAGGGAACAAGAAAATATCCACCTACTAATAGTCACTATTTTATGATTCACTTATGTATCAGAAGTAAAAACATCTTTACAGTCATATTAATTTCTAACATGATACAGATGACTATGTCCTCATGTTTCCTCTTTCCTCACCAGACGTGAGCATGCTTATGCTTTTGTGTGGGGTATTTTTAACTTTGATTTTAAGTTGTTTTATCATTTATGTGGATTTCCAAAGGAAATGGAATATGTCTTAACGCTTGGCTTTTAAATGATATTATCTAAAATGTGTATTCAGCATTATTGCTTCCTCAGCAGCACCGTTTACGGAATCTCGACACGCAAGTGGATCTAGACCGTTGCTATAAACTGCTACATTTTACATGAATAGGTCATGATTTACTTAGTGATTCCGCTTTGGATGGACATATAGTCTGCCCTAAATTTTTCATTCGTATAAGCAATATTGCAATGAACATCCTCATATATCTCCCCATGCACATGGGAGCTCTAGAGAAATTTACAAATTAGAATTTGTTAGAAAATTGTGTCTGTGTTTAGTTCTAGTAAATACTTATCAACTGCCTATCAGAATGACTGCCCTGCTTCTTGAGAAACCAAAAATTCAGGCTATCAACGTTCAATGTGCTTTTCTAGCCAGTGGATAAAAACCCTCCTCACACTGTTTTGTTTTGCTTTGATCTTTATTTTAAGGAATTATTGATTCACAGGGATCTGCAAACGTGGGAATAAAAGGTTCTAGATTCCCCTTCATACAGCTTCTCCCAATATCTTAGAGCATACTTAGAGCACAATAACAGAAAATTGATGTTGGCATGAAGTACATAAAGTGTAGTTCACGGAACCATAACCACAGTTAAGACAGAACTGCATCATCACCAAAAATACCTCCATGCTACTTCTTCAGGGCCACATCTGTTCTCTCCACTGTCCCTAAAACCCCTAAGCTACAGACAGTTGTCCCTCCTTACCTGAGGGAGATTGGTTCTAGAATCCCTCCACAGATACCATAATACAGAGAGCTTAAGTCTCATACATAAACATGTTACAATCTTTGCCTATAGGTTATGTTCTCCCAGATTCTTCAAATCATCTTTGGATTACTTATAATTAATACTAATGTAATGGCTATGTAAATAGTTGTGATGTCAAGACAAAAGTCCGTACATGTTCAGTCTAGATGTAGTTTTTTAAAATACAATTTTAATCCACTATTGGACTCCAAGGATGTGGAATCTGTAGATATGAAGGGTCACAGACACTTACCTACTCTCCCTCTGGAACCGTGTCATTATGAAAGTGGTTTATCGCCGGTTGTGGTGGCACATGCCGGTAGGATATTGCTGAAGAGGCGGAGGCAGGAGGATCATGTATTTTTCAGGATGCAGCGAGACAGCTGTGGCCCATATAACCCTACCAACCGACCGCAGGCAGAAAGCTGAGATTCTGGCAAGAGATGAGCCATCATAGTCATATCGTGGAGGATCCATATGGAACCCTGCAGAGAATGACGGGATGAGCAAGGGACCCACAGCCACAGCCATTCAATCAACACAGGATAAGCCAGTGAGACAGAAACCAACGATTCTCGACACAAAAACCCCTAAGCTCACAACATTGAAGCAGCCTTAATACTCACCCACCATGACTCAGGGAACTGAGCGGAAAAGGGGGCGGAAAGATTGTGAGAGCCATGGTGGGGGAGATTATCAGAAGCATGGCACCCTTCAGTATCAACACACTTGGGTCATGAGAACCCAGCTGAAGACTGGGCTATCCATGGTCCCCTACCACAAAGACTGATCCAGACTGCCCACGGAGGAGGATATCCAGCTGACTGGGGATAGGGAAGGGGGGCAATGAGGAATTGGGGATAACAACTCATTGTTGGCCCACTAAACAATGTAACTCATTATGGACAATAAAAAAAAGTGGTGTATCAATGCACTCACGGAGTATTTGACCTCTTGAGATTGGCACCATGCCCGTGCAGTTCATCTAAGTTCTTGCATTTATTAATAACTTGCCCTTTTTATTGCTGAGTAGCAATCCATGAACGGTATTAAAGTAGTTTAATTATTCACCCACCATAGGACTAATTTCTAATTATTTCTATCACAAAGCTGTCATGACCATCACATACAGGTTTTTGTGGATGTAAGTTTCATTTTCAGGAATGAATGGTGGGAATCTGATGGCTGGGTCACATGATATGTGAACATTTTTTTAAGAGAAATTGTCAAACTCTTTCCCAGAATGGTTGTATCATATAGTTTTGCCACCCTTTGATGTGAGATGGTCTAGTCAGTAGGCCTGCTCTCGTCTCAGTATTCCCCTTCAGCTTGCAAAGCCTACTTGTCATCTGTACACCCACTCTCATGAAATCTTTCACCCATGTTCCAGTTTGATATTTGGTACTCTATGGTTGGGCCTAAGAGTCTTTTATACTCCTGGACATGAGTTCTTCTATGGGAGTGGAAGTTCAGACTCCACCAGGGCAGCTGCTGGGGGAGCCAGGAGTGGCTCATTACCACCAGGCAAGGGTGGAAGTCCAGACTGCTCATTTGGCCTTCTCCGATACCACCCCACTATGGAGAGAGGTCAGTGGGGTACAGCTTACCAAGAGTAGAAGTTTTAGGTCTTTGGGTTGCTGGCAAAGGCGGGTGGACCACAGTACTGTTTGGTGGTGTCTGGTGGGGCAGATCAGAATTCCTAAGCATTCCTGGTCTTGCGACCCTGCTCCTTACATGGTCCTCTGACTACAGGGCATGCTCTCCTTGGACTTCTTTTGCTTTCTGATCATTGCCTGTTTCTGGTTGCCCATTTCTCTGACATCATGTCTGGAATAGATGAGGCCAAAAGAAAATTCAGGGAGCTCACTGTGCTGTTGCTGCTCAGATGACAAGGTCTCTAAATGGCTGGCCTTCTTCTCACTATCTCTAAGGGTGTTCTCATGTGCCTAGTGCCCAGAGCTTTTAGCAGTTCTTAGCCGGAGGAATAGGAAAGAGTGCTTCCATGTAATCGTCCCCAAAGCACAGCGCATACACTGATTTAAATTTCCTCTTGGGGGGCTGGAGAGATGGATCAGCTGTTAAAAAAAAGCCTGTCAGCCTGGGTTCAATTCTCTAGTATCCATAAGCCAGATGGACAAAGTGGCACATGCATCTTGAGTTCATTGCAATGGTCTTAGTGCACCCAAACACTTTCTGCCTCACTTCCTATCTCTCCCTCCCTCTCTCTCAAATATATAAATAAAATTATTTTAAAATTCCGTTTTGAAGTAAAGTCAATTATAATTTCATATTTTCAGTGGATATGTAATTTTCCTCATTTTGTTGTGTGTGGTGTACAGATGCTCATTTGTGTGCAGATTCTTGTGCACATGTGCAGAGGCCAGAGTAGAATGTTGGGGTCTTCCTCTATGACCACTTCCCCTTTGTGTCCCAGAGATGGAGTCTTGCACCAAATCTTGAGCTGCTTATTGTAGTTAGACTGGTTAGTCAGTGAGCCCCAGTGATGTTCCTGTCTCTCCTTCCTTCATGACTGCTGTCACAGGCATGTGTGGCCAGGCCTGTCTTTTTATGTGGGTGCTGGGAATTGAACTCAGAACCTCATGCTTGTGAGGCAAATGTTACCTATTAAGCCATTTCCTAAGCCCCGGGTTGCTCATTCTGTCACATGACTTATAAGGATTCTTTCTATATTCTGAATGTTTTTCCTTTGCCAGTCCATGGTCTATATGTCATGCAAGTTAATTACTTATTTTTGTCTTTGTTGAGAATTCCTTTGTCTTATTGTCTTATGGAGGGTTTTATATTTTAATGCAGTCAGTATATTGTATTTTAATAAAAAAAGATAAAAGATCTATATAAATAGGTATCGTGAAAAGGTAGAAATATTTATTAGTTAAATTATTACTTATTTCTCTAAATCACAGAAGATCAAAATATATCTTAGAACTGCTGTCTTGGGAGCTTTCTGTTTTCTTTCATTGCTTTGAGAGTAACGCATTTATAGTAGAAGATATCATTCTCCCTCTATTTCCCTCTGGAATTTTTTAAGATCTACTTCTTGCCTTTGTATCATTAGATGATTTTGATGTCATTTCTCATGGGATCAAGATAATTCTATGCAGATCTTTTACTTTCTCACATATCATATTGATAGATTTTCCTGACTCCCAGTCCTTCCCGTGGAAGGGAAAGAGGACATTTGGGATTTTGTTTAGCTGAATTGGTGAAGACCGTCTATAATTCAACTCTCTTCTCTGAAATCGTGTTAAAACTCTATTGTGCCTTCTTGAGAGATGTGCTCAAGTATTGGATTAGTTCTCCAGTTCAAGATGAGTCTCAAGCCATTGCACCTGCAGAGGACAACAGGCCCTGGCTCACATGCCCGGCCACTAATGTCCCTCCAGTCTCAGCATGAGTGGAAGAAAAGGAAGGTTCTGGAGAGTCCTGTGTCTCTTTCTTGGGGTAATCGCCATCCTTGGTGGATTTAAACATTGCTTTCTCTGGCTGTTCTGTTAGGCCATGGGAAACACAATTCCTTCTGATTTCTCCATATCATGTCTTCCTTTAGGTCAGGGAAAATCAAACAGTGAGCCTTCACTATTGAACTATTTATCCAGGGTGTCAGGAGAGCATCTGCCCAGGGAAGCTGCTTCTTCACTTCTGCACAGCATGGTTCGCTCCACAATTGGAAGATGATGGTGAGTAAGATTGAAGAGACGTTTGTGAATTTCATCAATGTGCTAGCTCCTCAGAACACTTTCTGAAGGCTTTCCTATTGGGCAAGGCATCAATTTCCAGAGCCTTTCATTTCTAGACATTTTTAGAGTATAGTTCCTAAATCATTGTCTGCTCATTCATTCATTCATTCATTCCATTCACTTCATGTGATGACTTCAGTTTTTGTGTCTCCTCCAAAGTTCATATTGAAACTTGACTCCTGATGTGATAATATCAAGAGAATGTGTTTAGGAAGTGATTGGGCCATGGTGACTCACTCTCATGGACGGAGTTAGTTCCTCTTTAAGAGTTTGAGAGGACAATTGGACTTTTTACTGTTGTTGTTTGGTTTTGATCTTTTGTTTTTGTACAATCAGGTCTTGCTGTATAGCCCAGGCTGGACTTGGCCACTTTTGCCTCTTGTGTTTTGTGAACAAACAGAATTTGCTTTTGTGCCCTTCTTCCTTCCCCATATAAAGACATAGCAACAAAACCCCAGCTTGGAAGCATAGACCAAGGCCTTATCAGACATTGGATATACTGGTAACTTGATCTTGGACTTCTCAGCCCCTAGAAGCATAAGCAATACATTTATGCTATTTATAAATTACCAAGTCTCAGGTGCTTTCAGGAACAGCATCAGGAACAGACTGTGGCAGTTTAAGATGAAAACTATTGTAACCATGTCACATCTGCATTGCCACCTGTCTCCAGATGTGGTCTGAATGAAACTGGGAATTCCCACTTTCATTCCTTATGTCTACATTGCTTGTCTTAACCAGGAGAAAATTTGTTTCTTTGAAAGGAACTGGGCTTGAAGACATCGTGTCTAAAGAGGTGGAGGGGTAACGGACGCTATTACCAAGCCGTAGTTAGCTTGAACCAACTGGCTTATATGGTCTTATGAAAATCCCATGGTCAAGGCTCAGCTCTGCATTTATAAAGTGGCAGGCTCTGTGCCCAACACTCCTTTTGTGTTCCACGGTTGACTTCTATTAGTCCCGTGGCGGTCAGTTTAGATGCCATCTGATGGGATTTCCTTGAGCAGCCATTCTTACTCCCCAGGACTGGAATAGGTGTGCCCATGTGCTCACCCTTATTTGCCTTTTGATTTACCATTGGACAGGAAAGCCTGGAGTAAAGGAACTAAGACCCCCAAGTCAGGGCTTTGCACATAATTGCCCCTCCATGAATATGTGTTTTATAACTGTGGTGGTTTGAATTAAATGTGCCCCAGAAACTCATGTGTTTTGACTGCTTGGTCCCCAGCAGATGGCAATTTGGGAGGTGGAGCCTTGCTGGAGGAGGTGTGTTGCTGGAAGCTGGATTAGGAGTGAATAGTCAGCTCCCCCTTGCTAGGGTTGGCTAACCCCCCTGCTGATGTTTCCACTGCTGTGTCCAAAGTGATGTCCAGCCTCTGCTTGGCCATCCTGAAGCTTCCTGTGATGCTGTAAGCCAAAGTAAGTCTTTTCCTCCCAAAAGCTGCTTTTGATTGGATGTTATGTCCCAGAAAAGTGAATGTAAGAACAACAATAACTAATTTTTTTTTGAATCTTGGTAAAATTTTGAAAACTTTCCAAAATTCTCTGAGGCTCAGAAATAGCTTGCCATTGCCAAGTTGATTCTCATCATCCCACATTTTGTGGTTTACAGGAAGGGATGCAGACATGCATTTAATTCACAAAAGTAACCGACCAGAGCTAGGCAGCATCCGGAACTGGGAAGCCATGGGTTTTGTCACAGCATTATTAATGGTTTTATCTTACCATTATTATTTCACCATTCAGCCCTTTGCCTGACTCATCAAAGGTGCAATTTCTGTGACAAGTCTTTGGATTTTATCATCTCAGAGACCAAATCCTTCTATCTGAAAAGTAAGATGAACACACCTACCTCATAAGGGTGATGAACATTAACTTGGCAATGGCCAGCTGTCTTTAATATGGAAGCGCACAGAAGTGACCACGTTCATGTCTAATTACACCCCATGTATGAGCAAGGTGACTAACACCCAGAGCTTTGCAGGGGCTTTGAGCTCAGTGCCAAGCCTGTTGTCTCTGATGAACTACCAATGGGAGGCATTAAAATGCCACCATCCTTGAAGGGGCCCACTCATTAAAACAGCTGCAAAGGAGTACTGTAACAGTAGAGCAACTTGTAGTCTCAGCTTTAGAGCAAATAGGGGCCTCCAGAGAGTTCCAGGAGTGACGAGAAGAAGGGTTTTAAGTAGTGGGTGGCATGTCGAGAGGGGACTCAAGGAGAATCTGAATTCGTCCAGCAGTTCCCCCCCCCCCCAACATAGCAGTAGATCAACTTGACACTTCCCGGCTCTAATTTACTTCCTCTTCATTTTGATTTCACGGCATTCCCAATTATGCAGCTGCCAGGAAAGGAAGCAAAGGAATTTCAATATAGAACAGACCAAGCCACTTCTCTGTGGACAGACATTTCTGTGCAAAAGAGCCAACGGGTCACATCTCCTGGTCTGGAGATGCTTCCAGAACAACCGACCAAGGTCATGCCACAGCAACACCAGTCTCTTGGGTGAACACTTTTCTCAATGGCCACACGACTTCTCAGCTGCCGGGGGACCATCTATAACAGGCCATTTTATTTGGTAAATGTTTCCTTACTTACTGAAGAGTGTTCGTTATTAATGACCAGAAAGGGAACTCCTGCTTGCCGTGGCAGAAGTTGATACATTCGCTTTGTATAATTGCCGTGTATAGTTAGCCATGTGGTCCTTCTGCTAAAATAAATTGCCTTCTTCCCATAAGAGTCTCCCCCAGTGTCACGGCAGAGCTCAAGGGAAGCAGGCCGAAGAGACTAATCTCTCTGCTAACGCCACAGACCAGTCCAGAAGCAGCAGGCTGATGGCAAGTTGGAGATGAATAGCGTTTTTTAATGGCTTCAAAATAACTGTGTCTGTAAATGGCCTTGTTGAATGACATGTAGGGTCCTTGTATTTATCTTCTTCTGTCATCGTTCGACCTTCTGAGAACTTTCCCCCAGTTCCTCTAATCAGATCAGAATTGTTCTTCCTTCAAAGGGGGGTATTTAGAATGGCAGAAGGGGGGTTAGCAAATAGGATGGATGGATAGAAGAATCCCGAACTAAATAAATGGCAATTATCTTTCAAAGGTGCTTATAGCTTAGCACCTAAAGAAAGCAACTCCATGTTGACATTTAATGGCAGAAGTTGAACTGTAAACTCTGAAATGAAATGGGTCATGATAAAGACACCCTTAGTGGTCTATCTCCAATCAGTAAGAATTTATATTCCACTGATGAGATTAGCCCCTCGTGATCCAAGCAAGTATTTTGGGAAATGTTTCTGCTGATGGGGTTCTATATATGCTGCCCAGTCCACACTGCTCCTTCAAAACATGCACAGATGCCCAGAATTCAGCACCAATTGAAATTTGTGTTTGTTGTTCTAAAATAGCATTAATTTTGTGTTTCTACAATCCTCTCTTTTCTCTTCCCCCTCCCCAATTCACGTCAGACACAAGCCCGATGTGTCTGCCTCCATTACCACATTTGTCTCTGTAGATAGCTGTGGATTGCTTGCAGGGTTCAAGCTTTTGCCAACACCAACCACACTTGACAAGGAGAAATTGGCTCCAGTACTTAGTTGTATCAAGGGATAAAATATTTCAGTTGAAACTAGGAGAGATTGCCTGTGCCTATAATCCCACCACTTTGGAGGCTGAGGCAAGAGGACTATGAGTCTGGTCTACATCATAAGACACTGTCTCAAAAAATAATAAAATAAAATAGAGACTATCCTGAGTTTTAAATCAGAGGCTTGGTACTAGCATCTGAAGAGTCAACATTCTTCAGGATGTAGTACACAAAGAAATAAAATACTATGTAACATATATATTTATTTATAAAACTAATATTGAAAGAAGAGTAGGAAAGAAGTTCCCAAGAAGACACAAATAATATCTCAGATGGAAACTCTGTGATCATCCACAACAAAGCAGAGTCCTGTCCTGCCAAATTTTTGAAAAGGAAAACCTGTGACAACCAATGTTGTTAGCTTAATTAAGTTATTCCACACATTTATCTAATAGGAGGATAGAAGCCACAATGACTGAAATTAAACCTTACAAGTCAAATGATGACCACCTGGCAGTATTAGCGTGAACAAATAGAACCATCTCCTTAAAACTCACAATGCTTTTAGATGTGAGAACCCATCCTAGAAAATCAATGCCAGTAAGCAATTTCCATCCCCCAAACTCAATTTGTCCTTGACAAAGAAACATAGCTAGTCTTGGTGAGTACCCCAAGAGTTCCTCTTGTGCATTTCTTAACCCACAAACAATTTAGTCACTGAACCAACAGCTATAACTGGAGTGATCAGGTCCAGTGTTAGCAGTGGTCAGCCTATGACAGTCACTTCTTTTATAACTTGCCATGACGAGCCTTTCTGCAAAATTCCCAAAATTAAGAAAGACACTTTCTAGGGGCATTCTCCCCCTTCTTTTTTATTTATAAGCAAGCAGAAAACATATAGTACTTATAGCAGATAATGTTTCTAACCATTGATCAATAGATGAGAAAAGAAACATGGTGTCTTTCTTTGACTCAGTTTACCTATACAATCATGGAATTCAGCAATGCAAGGAAGATATAATTCTCCTTGTATATTTATTTCCTTTTCATTCACCACAAACCCGTTGGCCAGGCGGACTTATGAGGAAGTATTGGAAAATATGTCTATTTCTGGGATTTTGGCAATAGGAGGAGCTCTGCCCTAAAGTCAAAAAGCCAGTGGAGCACAAAATTATATGCTCTTTCTTTTGTTAAGTCCATGAGCCCTAGTAATTGCTTTCATAGGAAAATTGACATCCAACACATATTTGTCTTTACTATATTTTAAAATGTTACCTTGAAACTTTTGGATATATATGACAATTTTCCCATTGGTAGAATTTTCAAAACTGATCGAGGTTAACCTGGGAAGACAGAAATCTGTATCATAGTTAAAATTCAAGCATGATAGAATTAGGGAAATGTCTTCAACAACCCAGAAGGAGGAAACTTTATTAGTCAATTAAGCATTTTGTCATCCTCCTGTCTCCGTTCTGTCTCATATGTTACAAGACTTTCATAGAGGAAAAAACTTTAAACCAAATCAATTGAATTTAGCCTGCAGGGCCTTTCCTTCAAACAAAAGGCTGTACTCCCTGGGGCTAACTCTCAGCCTTGCTTGAGTGACCATTGTCTTTTCAGCCCCAGGGTGCCTGCACCTGGAATTCTGGCAAGGCGGAAACCAGTGTTTTAGACTGGCTGAAAAATATCCATATTGTGGCATATATATTTAGAGAAATAGCAGAGGCTTAACTCACTTTTACGTCTGTATAGACAGAGAGAAAGCCTTATAAATTATTGTTGTGTGGGGCTGTGTTCTGTGTCTCAGACCTCCAAGCCTGACCTCCTGGCATAAGCACAGCGCACTGAGCACTGGGTTCTGTGACTTTACTGTTGCGTGGGGCTGAGTTTGCATCTCATGGAATGGAGAGAAGCTAAGAATTCCCCACCAAAGCTCCCTGCCATCTCGTACTATTCTCAGCCGGGGCATCTGCGGAGCTCTCTGTCCAACCGGCCCATCTGTCTGGCAGCCCTGGGGCACGGTCCGGCCCCAGTCTTCCCTTCTATGCCATGCAGAAAAGAAGTTAACTTTTACATACCACCACTCTTGAATTATTCTCATTAAAACCAAAATTGCTCCCACTTTTACTTGGAGTAGAGCAGAGCGTGTCCGTTCCCCCCTTCCCCGGGCTGCAGTCCCGGGGACTTCTCCACATGGGCCCATCTTTCTCACTCTATCGCGAACCTCAGCCACTCTTAGTGACCCTTCTCATCACTTCACCGTGAACCTCAGTTGCTCTCTTGGCATGCCTCACTTCCTCTTGGCCACTTTCAGTGAACCTTCTCATAATCACTTCTAGTGAACTTTTAGTTCTCTATTTTCATCACTCTTAGTGTGCTTTAATCTCGTCACTTCTACCTTGAACCTTAGCTGCCCTCTCGGCAAGCCTCACTTACCTAGGTACTTTTATTTATCCTCTCGTTTCCTTTTTGTTTCCTTTTCATTTCCTTTTTGTTTTCTTTTTGTTTCCCAGGTTTTGGCACCACTTGTCACTGCCCATCGCCCATGGGGGCAATGATAAAACACACACAACCACAAACACACACACACCGCATATGGGTATAAGAACGCGCGTTCTCTCTTTATTGCTTTCCCAGGTCTCATTCCTCATACCATAAATTAAACCAGATTATATAGAGCTCCTTGCCAATCAGGGAGCTATTTATTGGTCTATGATAAGAACCTGTGGGCATGAGGTGCAAATAGCCAATCAGGACTACCTCCTGAAACCTATTAAGCTAAGCCTCTCTTGGCAAGCTGTCAGGTGTCGTCCTGAGATTAAGCCAGGGTGTGCCTCCATGGGCCCCCAAAGTCTTTCACCCCCGACATCAAAGAGACCCATAAGGTTCCCAAAACAAGACAAGCTTATGTCAAGGTTCTTGAATTCCTGCCCCAGACAAAAGATATGACCCTATTGCTGAAGAGTACCATGGACTGTCATCACACAACACTGAGAGACATTGCTGGAATCAGAAAGGCAACCAGTTCCCAGATGGTAGCCTGTGTAGTGCTGGAAGGTGTTACAAAAGCTTCCAGGGGAAATTGGCCAATGACATTCAGAGAAAGCAGAGGTCACTGATATACAACACCAACTGATATTATAAGAATGCTGAGGACACTGCTATACGGCAGAGTCCAGCAAGCCAAGAAGTGCTCATCTGGGCAGTAGTGGCTCTAAACCTAGGTGAGTAATCGACAGCTTGCTGTTTGACTAAGTGATCCGCTCAGTGGCAAGGAACCCTTAACTGGAACTCGGATCCATGGAAAATTCTTATGGAGACCAAGAACACAGACTCTAAAGGGAAACTCCCACTACCAGAGATCTACAAAGAGGCTACTGCACCCATTAGAATCTTGCCAAATCAACAATGTTTGTCTCATTTAACCTACACTAATCTCACTCTCTGTTGGAGATTCTGTTTGTATTTTTCAGAAGGCAGAGAGAACTGTGGGCAACCCAACTCCACCAACAGGAGATGGGATGAGGGGTGACACCCAGGCAGGAGATGAACCACCTTTAATTTATTTAGGGTCCCAACAAAACCTTAGAGGAAGTGGTGAGATGAGCAAGAGAGCTACCTCCATAGCAAGCCAGATAACCTGTGAAAGGACAATGGAGACAGACACCAAGGATACCAAACACAGTCCAAAGACTCTTAAGATCTCAATAGTAAATCAGACTTAAAACTCACCCACCATGACTCAGGGAACTTTGTGGAAGAGGGGGCAGAAAAATTGTAAGAGCCATGGTGGGGGAGAAAATCCAGAGGCATGGACTCCTTCAATAACACACAAAGAAAAAAACGGTTGCTTCTTGTAAAATTCATTACTCCCTATCCAATAGACTAGTCCAGTGATCCCACTGAGGAGGGCCCCCAGTGGGGTGGGGATAGGGAGGAGAGAAATGGGGGTATCATCACAAGACTTACTCATGCAATGTATCTGATTATTAACAATAAATAAGCTTTTAATAGTAAAAAGAAAATTTTCTGAATCTTACGAAAGAGACGCCTATCTAGGTGCAGGAGAAACAAACAACACCAAATGGACAGGACTAGAGAAAAACATTCTCCATGTCACATTAGAGTTAAAACAGTAAGCACAGAAAACAAAGAGACAGTACTTAAAGCTGCAAGATAAAAACAGCTCACCACTTACAAAGGTAAACCCATCAAGATTACATCCAATTTTTCAATGGAAAATCTAAAAGCAAGAAGGATTTGGAATAGACTATTTCAAATTTTGAAAGCCCATGGCTGCCTATTGAGACTACTATACCCATAAAAATTACCCTTCATAATAAATTTGAATAAATAGCTTTCTATGATAAAAACCAACTTTATGGATATAGCGACACTAAGCCAGCCTTGTAGAGAATACTGGATAGAATACTTCACTATGAAGAGGACAACCTCTGGAGAGGCTACGGGAGGGAAAATACCATAATCAAAACTGGAACAGACATGAAGGCAAATGAAGATCAAGAAAACGCTAAACTCCACAAAGTCTTCACATTGACAGAGAGTAACTCACACCTTTCAATTACAACTCTGAACATCAATGGACTCAAGTTCCCAATCAAAAGACACAGGTTGACAGGCTGGATCAGAAAACTGGATCCATCCATTTGCTATCTTCAAGAAATTGACCTTACCATAAAAGCTAGACATCACCTTGGGGTAAAAAGATGGTAAAAGATATCCCAAGCGATTGGAACTGGAAAAGAAGCAGGTGTGGCTATACTAACATCTGATAAAATCAACTTTCAACCAAAAGTAATCAAAAGAGATAAAGAAGGCTACTTTATATTCATCAAGGGAACAATTCAACAAGAGGATATTGCAATCATAAACACATATGCACCAAACACAGGTGCACCACATTTTATAAAGCAAAATCTACTAGACATTAAATAGAAACAAATCCCAACACAATAATAGTGACTTTAATACCCACTATCATCAATAGACATCATCTAAACAGAGACAGAGAAACAACGGAGCCAAATAGTACCATAGATCAAATGGATTTAACAGACATCTATAGAACATTCCACCCAAATTCTACAGAATGCACATTCTCTATAATACATCATATATTAGGACATAAAATAAGTCTCCATGAATTCAAGAAAACTCCCTGTGTTATATCTGACCACAATGCAATAAAGCTAGAAATCAACAACAGGAGACACAGCGGAAAATTCACCAACCTCTGGAGATTGAACAACACATTATTGAGCAATAAATGAGACCTTGAAGAAATCAAAGAGGAAATCAAATAATTCTTAGAAATGAATGACAATGAAAGCATCACATTCCAAACCTTATGGGACACAATGAAGGCAGTCCTGAGAGGGAAGCTTATAACTATAAATGCCTACATTACAAAAATAGGGGCATCTCAAATAACTTAACATTCCATTTGAAGGCTTTAGAAAAAACAAGAACAAACCAGACCCAAACTACCAGATGGAAAGAAATAATCAAGATCAGGGCAAAAATAATTAGAAAGAAGAAAACAATTTAAAATATTGATGAAATGAAGACCTGGTTCTTCCAAAAAAAAAAAAAGTAAACAAGATTGAGAAACCCTTGACCAAACTGAGTAAAAGCAAAAGGAAGGGAGGAAAAGTGGTCACCCTACATAAAGCAATATATAGATTCAATGCAATTCCAGAACTATTCTTACAGAAATAGAAAATAATAGTCTCAAATTTCATATGGAACCACAAAAGGCCTTGGATCACTAAAAGTGTTCTCAGAAAGAAGAGTACTACTATTGGCATCACCATACCTGATTTCAAGATGGACAACAAAGCCATTATCATCATGGTACTGGCACAAAAACAGACACGTAGATCAATGAAATAGGATAGAAAATCCAGGTAGAATTTCTAGTAACTATAGTTAACTTTAACAAGGAGGGGGAAATGAACAATGGAGAAAAATAGAATTTTCAATAAATGGTGCTGGAAAAACTGTATAACCTCATGTGGAAGAATGACTCTAGACCCTCTTCTCTCACCCTGCACATAAATCAACTCCAAATAGTTCAAATACCTCAATATAAGACCTAAAACTCTAAAGCTACTAGAAGAAAAAATATGGATAGGGAAAGACTTTCTGAATAAGGCCCCAATAGCCCAGGGAATTAGACACCCAACCATTGGGATCTCATAAAACTAAAAATCTATTGTATAGCTAAGAAAACCATCTACAGAGTCAATAGACAACTTACAGAATAGGAGAAAAACATTTGCCATACAACAGAGGTTTAATACATAGAATACACAAAGAACTCAAAAATTTAGCAATCAAAAAACTCAAGCAATCACTCAAAAAATGCAACAGGAAAATAACTGAATAGGTAGTTCTCAAAGAAAGAAATACAAATAGCCAATAAGCATCTAAAAAATGTTCAACATGTCTAGGAATCAGGGACATACAAGTTAAAACTACTTTGAGGGCTGGAGAGATTATTCAGTGCTTAAAGGTGCTTGCTTGTAAAGCCTGATTGCCCCAAGTTTAATTCTCCAGTACCCATGTGTTGTTGTTAACTTCTCATTGCTGTGACAAAGAACCCAACCAAAAAGCACCTTTGGAGAAATGGGTCAATTTTGGTTTATAGACTTGAGGAGAGACTCCATCCTGGCAGGGAAAATGATGGCATGAACAGAGGGTGGACATCATCTCCACCACAGCAGTGCAAAGAGAGGCAGGAAGGAGTGCCAAACACTGGCAAAGGGATGCTGGTTTATAACTCCCATAAGCTGGCCCCCAACAACATACCTCCTACAAGGTTCCAATTCCAAAACTGCCATCAGCTGGGGATCGAGCATTCAGAACATTCAGATGTTTGTCTGGGACACCTGGATCAAACCATCACACCAGTAAAGCCAGTGGCACATACATCTGGAGTTTATTTGCAGTGGCAGGAGGCCCTGTTGTGCTCTCTCTCTCTCTCCTCATAAGTAAATAAATATTTACAAATTTTTAAAATTGAAAAATAAAACTACTTTGAGATTCCATCTCCTTTTAGAATGGCTATCATCAAAATATCAATATCAGGTAACAACAAATGCTGGGTAAGTATGGGGAAAGAGGTGCCCTCATCCACTGCTAGTGGGAATTAAAATTTGTACATCCACTATGGCAATCAGTATGAAGGTTTCTCAAAAACCTGAAAGTAGATCTACCGTTTGATCTAGCTACAGCATTCCTGGGCATATTCCCTGAAGACTCTGCTCCTCACTCTGGAGACACTTGCTCAGCCATGTTTATTTCTCCTCTATTCGCAGATCAGCCCTGGTGCCCATCAACTGATGAAGATAAGGTGCATATACATAGCGGAGTTCTACTCGGTGGTAAGGAAAAATGAACAATTAAAATTTGCAGGAAGATGGAGGGACTTGGAAAAAAAATCATACTAAGTGAGGCTGCTCAGACTCAAAAAGACAAATGCTTGTATGTAATTTCTGACATGGAATAGCTTGATTTGTTTGTAAGATCTACATCTTACAAACAGTAGTGCTAGAAAAGAAGCTAGTCTTTTAAAAGCTAGTTTGAAAAAGAGGCTTGGAAAGAGGGGAGTCAGGAAGGGATGAGAGGAGTGGATACTTAACAGATAAATGGTGGTACAAGATACAAGGGAAGAAGGGTTGGGGGACTGGAGTAAGGGATGTTTGGAGAAGGGAGACACATGAACGAATGATGGCATGAATTAGCACCATAGAAACCTTCCTCTTGGTTAACTAATTAAAAGATAAAACTCTTCATAAGAGCGGGGGCAGGTGAATAGTTTGGGTAGAAGCATCCTGTAAGGGTGGAGAAAGGTTTACTCTAAAGTCATTGGCTCTTGCAGATAAGTCCCAGGGCCAGACTGGGATTATCCCCCACACACACACCCACTGTGATGTGCTGGCTGTGGAAGCCCAACAATGCCCCCCAAAACAATGTATTACCAAAGTATTTGGTTACTTACCAAATCAAAATGGTAAGACCCTGTTGCTAAAGATACCACAGGCTGTGGGTGGAGGACATTAAGACATCACCCTGGAGATGAAGCCAGATCCCTGCTGGCTTCTGGGTCCGTGGGTTACTTAGTGAGTTGCAGCGCGCATCAACTCGCCGTTCACCCACGGGACTGGGTGAGCAGAGGCTTGGAATAGCCGTGAGCCGAACGAGAGATGCGACTCTCGGGAGACTGCGGCAGTGGGCAGATCTCAAAACTTTATTCTCACATCCAACTTTATATACAATCTAGGGATGGGTAGCATTG